>NW_011933659.1:106399-120713 GCF_000187915.1 Pogonomyrmex barbatus | reverse complement strand
TCAAAAAGACACAACTTCAAATAATTATATTTACATAAATAAATAATATTAAAAATAGAAAATTATGCATTACATAGATGACATAATATTGTAATAAAAATAAAAATAAAAAATAAAATAGTTGATTAGATACCAGGAAATGGAATTTAGTTTAGATTGAAAGACGGGGGAGGTAGATCGTTCATACAACTTTCCCGAAACCAACTCTGCGATTATATTCCGCAATTCCGCTCGCAGGAATATAAGTTCCGTGCAATTCCATGTTATTCGATTACGCGCGGTCAGAAGCGTAACTCTCCGAAATTAGAGGAACGAGAAGATCGGCTCCCGCGGGGTCGTATCGCTGTTGATTATTTTTCATTTCTCAGATCTTGTACGTGCGTGAAATCTATCCCCTATTCTTTTCTTCCTCTCTTTCTTTCTTTCATGTCAATCTTTTAGAAGTATATATCACAAATTTGCTATAATCTTCTATATTCTTCCAATGATACCATCAAAAATATCTTGCTATCCGTTAGATAATTCAAATCTGTTTCTCAAAGCCTCGTCTAAGCCTCGTATTTTCAAAATTGATGCACAATATAAAGAATTTCTTCACACGTGCGCGATATTTTTTGTTTAGAAAACAATTCACTAATTGTAAAAGCGAGAAATGTGTATTTACAAAAATACAAATTGGTTTATTTAACAACGCCATGTTCTGTATTTCCGACGTTAATTCCGCAATACTATCAAGATCTTTCTTTTAATTATGCGTGCTACCAAGGGACGCGTCTTGGCAAATTAACGTTGAAACGAAACGTTAGGCGAAATGCTAATTTTTAATGCGGACGAAAATTCCGTTCACGTATCGCACCGTTAACGAATTGAAAATTGCTAATTAAAATTACCGGAAGTCCCGATCGCACTCGCGTCGCTTTTTACACGCTTTTCGCCCTTTTCTTCCTGGTCTCGAAAAGAAAACTACTGTTCTGGAAGTAAGCCAAGCGCGAATGCTATCGACAGATTTCGCAATGGACTCGCGGTTCAAGTATCAATACTATAAACTATTAAAAGTTCACTTTTGTATGATAAATCTAAAGAGAATGCAACAATTCAGTAGTTACATATTTTTTTAAATTTTAGCTTATTATTCAGAATACAAAGGATACCTAACAATGTATCACAAGTTTTTGCAGTTTTTATATTTCTATTACATGTAAATTTTTATTTTCTGTATGTTGCGTAACGTATAATAATTACAATTGATATTATTGTGCTTTGATATCATTATTCCATCGGAAAATTATGTTAATTATTTGTTAATTATATATTTGTTAATTATTTATATAATACTCTGTCTTTGTATTTTAATTATCGTATATAAAAACATATTTTCTTTTCTAATTTATCCGTACGTAAATCATGATAAATCTTTAATTTGTGTAGCATGCATCAAGCGCCAATTTACAGGTGTGAGCAGAATTTATTCAATTATTATATTAACAGCAGCAAAAAGATAATTGATTTTGCGGACATTGCAACATCGCCTCTTCATTTCGCAATCAAATAAATTTTTATACGAGTATATTTCATGTTATCGTTTTGTGTAACGTCCAATGGCGTTTACATGCAAACGTTGATTGACAGCGCTTCGGGGGAATTCGCAGTAACGAGAAAATGAGTGTTTATCGTAATTAATAATTATAACGAAGACACGCGTTCGTCGAATAGGAGAGAGAGACCAACGGATTGACGGGCCGCGACGTCGATCACAGTGACATGCAACGAGAGATATCCAACGTTCGAATGTCGGCGGAATTAATATGCCCGCCAGAGATAACAATTGAGAACTTTAACAAATTAATATTAATAATTTATGCAAACGTAAAAGCCGAGCACGCTTTTAATCGTTTCTATCAGCTTGTTAAAAACATCAAAAGTAGTATATAATTAAAACGGACACATTAATTTATGCATGTTACTTCTAGTCTTGATCGCGCAAATTATTTATCACAATTTCTCGGTTGAAAATAAATATTGGATATAAAAATGAGAGATCGTACAATCATTCCATATGTTATTAAAGAGCGATTCTTAATTATTTATTTTTCAATTTCTGTAAAATCCAACTTTTCAACAGAATTAATAATTTTCATGCATAAAGGGCATTATTAGTTTCATTTAGCTGAGCTCTTGATATTGTCTTTCATTGTTTTCAGCTCATTTAAAATATTCTATCTTGCACTTTGATGAGCAAAGCTCTTTTATTCTTTTATATTCTTTTAGAAGGATAATTATAGAAATAAAAAGAGTTTGCTGTCCGCTGAAGTAGGAAAAATTGAATTTCCGAAGAAAGATTAATTAATTCATTTAATTTCACTTGTACTATTTTTTCTTCATCAGATCTAAGAAATTACTATTTTAATATTTCTTCATTTACATGGAAATTAAAATAAATTTTATATTTCTCTAGTAATAATTAGCTCCCAATTCGATGTACGAAATATATGCTAAAGAAAATACGCGATATAACTATTTTATATAAACATAAAAAATATTATTTATTTTTTTAAACAACAACCAATTCAATTATCCGTTATAGAATTAATAGACAAAAATAAAGTGCAATTTGGGAACAATGGCCCTGTCTACGTATTGCAAAATAATTCGGACGCATTGCCGTGTGTTCTTGTGTTATTACGAGCTTGCGCACGCGAGTAATTTGATGCCTTTTATGCGGTTTCCCCTTTGTTACCTGTACCGGACAACGTCATTATCTGCAAAAGAGTATGATTGATCAAAACGTAACGAGATAGTACGTATCACTCGCGTGGGGACTAAAACTAACGAGACACGTTTTGTGTCGCGCGAAATCGGCGTTTGTTAGTACCTAAACCAATTTTGTTGATCCTAAATTGTCCAAATGAGAAAATTAAAGAGAATTACGCGGATTTGTGTACGAATAAATATGTGCCATTGAAAGAAAGAATAACTTTTCTCATTCCTCAATTACATAAAATAATTATTAAAAAATTATTAAACAAAATATGTATTCAAAGCAAATCAATCATGTAATAGTGCACTAGATATCACATATTGTATTATTTTTTTTATGTAATTCTGATGTACAATTTTATTTGCATTTTGCATAAAAACTATGTTAGTTACAAATATTTAATACTCTTTTTATATAAATCTAACAATGTATTGTTAACAACATACATTTTCAATACATATTTTCAATATACATTCATAAAATTAAATATTCATATTTCATGTTACAAAAGAACATACGAAAAAGCTTAATTACATCATCATATCGGGAAAACACACCCTTTTATTATCTTATTCTAAAGAATTGACAAATCGATAATAATTTCATTGCAACAATTAAGAGCAATTAGGAGCAATTTCTAAAGATAATTACCTTAATTTAAGAATACAGATATTATTCACGTTTCACCGAGGCAAGTGTTTTTATACGTCAACTTGCACGTGTTTCCAAGACAGCACGCGAGGAAGTTGCCGAAAACACCCCCGAGTCGTCATAAAAGCGGAGTGTCTCGCGCACTTCGAGGATAGAAGCCGACCTCGTGAAGGGTCCTTCAGCTTGCCGAAAAGGAAAGGACTCGAGAAAAGAAGGGTCCGGTCGGGGGATCGCGCGAAAGTGAAAAGTGACTCTCCATGTATTATTCCGTTCGAACGTCATTTCAAAAACGGCTTATCCGCCGCGAGACTATTAACGTCAGGGGTGGACGCGCGGTAAACGAAGGGCGAGAACCCGCGCGGGAAACCGCTCGATTCGTCGTTGAGCAGAGCTCCTGATTTCGAGCCCGGCGGCTCTGAATCCTTAAATCGTGCGACGAGTTCAGCGCCGTGACGAAGCTGACGCTGAATTTAACGTGACAGCCGGCGTGAAGTGTCGGGGCGGGCGACGTCGCTTATTATTATTAAAGCGAAAGGGAGAGACACGTCACAGACCAATCATGGTCGAGCAAGTGTATGAGAAAATCGCCGATGCTCTAAATTGCTTTACTAGTTCGATTATGATGCCGATGTAGAAATGCTATGGCTCTTAACATCAAGCGCCATATATCGAGATGAAAAACAGATCAAAGTATCACAATGTATTGCAAATCACATTTATTTTATATAATAATTTATGTAACTTTATTTTTCGTTTATAATTATCATATTTTGCATTAGTTTAAATATATTGTATTACTATACTACATAGTTACTTAAAAAAAAAATTTTACATATAATTGTATCATCAGGCTTTATCAGATTCCGTTGATAATGGCTCTAAAATGAACCGAAACGTTCGGTTTTATTATATTATGTAATTTGATTTTTAATGTAAAATGAGTATATTTATTAAATTTTTGCGCAGCGATAACAGCACCTGATTCTTATAATTGCTCTGATCATTTTTTGTTAAAAAAAGGATTTAGACTTTAATATAAATTTACGGATAAAGAAAGTTAATTATAATTAGCGTATTCATAAAATAAAATTTCATCATTAAAGCATGTTATAGAGTTAGTTTAATTATTTATTATTCAACTTTGGCTATTGATATCAACTTTATATTTCTATCAACTATATTTCTATTAAAAATTGAGCCTAACCAATAACTTCCAATAACTTTAATATTCCTAGACCGTATTAAGGCATCTATATCTCAGTAGCGTTTATTTCCATGAATTCGCTAAGCGACCATGGTTTTGCGGAACGAGACAATAACGAAGAATAATTGAAACGATGGCGGAAAGCATATCGAAAGCGGACGTACGCTTACACGCGCCGGGATATCCCTGCGTATATCTCCGCGGTTATTCCTCCTAACGATTTTTCGATATCGGTAGGCGATGCATTTTTATTCGTTGCCCGCGTCCGTTGCAGACAATCTGCCGGATAACGCATAACCGCCCTCAGGAAAATAGTCCGGCGGATTTTACGGCGGCGATACCGAACGCGCGCGTGCACACACGTATAGACGTGGCAGTCAACGGAAATTTATGAGAACGTTTATGAAGTCGTAGCCTGGGAAAAAAAAAAAGAGAGATATTCATGGCGACAATGCAACGCCACGTTCTAATCCTCCGAAATGGAAGAGGATGCTCCTCTCTATGTATGCGGCTTTATTTCGTTTCCGTTATGTATGCCGGCTATCGTTTCGTCGGCGATTCGTTCAGCGAATTTCCACCTGTATCTATTATATATATATATATATATATATATATATATATATATATATATATATATACGATTTGATATACATGTTTAATAAGCGTGGTTTTTATTAATCTTATAATGTCATAGAGGTTTATATGTTGAGACAATAAGAGGTGAAAAAGAAGAGAATATCAATATATTCTGAATGTAAATATACTTATCCAATATATAAAATATTTAAAATATCTTCAAGTTTATATTAACATTTAGATTTACCAATATTCCTATTGCATTCGTGTCATTTATAGTTACCTATTCATCTTAGACACTTATAAATTTTCGCTTCTACTTGCATCAATATGACCATGTTTCTCCTTCTCTCTCGGGATAGAGTATTTCACTTCCGAACTAAGAAAAATTTTAGGTGCTGGGTTTTATGATTATCACTGTCTACGCGAGATGGGAGTTATTCTGTAACGAAATACGGTGAGGCGCGGCGCGAAATGTCGCGCACGATATGCAATCGCGAATACACGATGTCGCTTTTTACGAGCTTAGACGTGCGTCTCCGCCATTGTCGCCGTTGTCGCGAGATTCGCGCTTTTATCCGCGAGCGATCCGTCGCGGACGAAGATTTTCCAGGACATATAACGTCTTTCGTTACGGAGACGTCGTTAAAGAAGCTCCAAGTCCGTCACGCGCGAAGAGGCAATCACTACTTTTTGTCGTAAGACGTAATTACAGCACTGCTTTGACGTTTCTTACTTTATAGAAATTATAAGGCGCACAAAGAGCATATAAAGAATATAAAGAGCATATAAATAGCATAAAATATATAGATTATTAAGTTATTTTGAATTTATTATTAATTTCATTCCTTCGTGTTTAAAACATCTTATAATTTTTCTTATATTAATAATCAAATTAATATTCTCATTTTCCACAGATTGTCGTCTATCAGAATGAAAATAATGAAAATAAATAATTTGAAAATAAATAATATATTATTTTACAAAACTAGGGAAGAAAATGAAGTTTTAAAATAATCTTAAATTGTATGAAATTAAAGAAAAGTTGATAAGTTAGAATGTAAGATATTCCACGTTATTTGAGATATTATAGAAAGTACTTCTAGATTTCACTGTATTATGTTTTAAACTTTGATTTCTAGAATATTTATTCTAGAAATTAAATGCAAATGTTATTGTTGTTAGCGCTTAAACTTTTAAAGAATACTATTCTAATCGATCATTGAATATACAATAAAACGCTTGGCCTACGCAAGCATCAGCTGCTGTTTGGATATTTTGCTTCTTTTTATCACATACATTTTGCATATGCTAACGTGCATAGTATCCGAAAAAAAACATTAAGACAATAAAAAACTTCAACGCGACATATAGAGAAAGGAAGAACAAAAGACAGAGAGAGAAAGAGAGAGAGAGAGAGAGAGAGAGAGAGAGAGAGAGAGAGAATATCCAGTACGCTCACTGACAGTTCTCCCGAGATGTTTTTATTATAGCAATCGTAAAATAAAACGATCTGCGGCTGGTCATCTGCGGCTGGTCAGACGAATTTATAGCGGCATCTTTCCGCACGATTAGTATTTTTCAATAAAATTTTGCCAAATATATATTTTGTCTCGCATTATACATTTCAAAGTATAATTATATATAACAAGTAATAAATATATAAAGTAAATTAATAATAAATTAATAATAAAATTTTTTTGTAACGTTTAAGTTTTCTTATTAAAATTCTGCGCGTGCAAGAATTTAAAAGCGTGTAGAAAATTAACAACTAAGGTCAAATATATACAGTGTCTGGTTAAGTAAAAGGAACCAGCACACTCAAGCTTATTAAAGGTGTGCAAAGGTATTACATGCACGTATCTCCCATAAATGCACCTATATTTTTTATACTAATTTTATTAAAGTTTCTAAAAAACAAAATATAATAGCTATTGGAAGTTTTATATTTAAAAAAGTAGCATATGTTATAATTCTATTCTGCATTTATTAAATGTAATAAACATAATAAAGTAATGTTAATCTGTTGAAATCAAGTAAATTATAATAAATTAAAACAAACATAACATTACCATTAGATTATCTGATTAATTAAAATGATATAGAACATTATTTCTTTGTCATAAGTATAATAGCTTAAAATAAATAAACTTTAAATAAATGGAAGTTTCTAAATTTTGAATAGCTATACAAATAAGTTGACACAAAGTTGAAAATACTTTTTCACATGTTTTTATAACATTCAACTTGTTAAAAAAATTATTCTTATTATTTAATCTTCTGAAAAAATTACTGCAATAAAAATATCTATAGAAATCCTTTCTAAGATATTCAATTTTATTCGAGCTTTTCGCGAATATCTTTAATCAATAATTAATTTTCATAAAAACAATAATTTGTCAATGCATATAAATTATAATTTATATATCTCAAAAATGGTAATTATATACATACAATATACATAAAATAAAATAAATAAAATGCAAGATAAATCTGTGAATCTTATCTCTCACGATATTTTAAAGAGAGCGGATGAAGTCATACTTCGCGAAATTGCGGCGAGATTGAACGTCGTCTATCGGATAAGATGGGACGCCCGAGTCGATGGTGATCGTAAACGCACGTCTACCTTATATTAATGACACCAAGTTCGCGTGCTGACGTTTACCGCGTTGCTGCCTTCTTGGAAGCTATGAACTTTTCAGAAATTATGAACCAACAAATGTGTAAGGGTCGAACGTGTTCTGAACTGAAAAACGATGGTCGATCTGTTAAAAAAGCAACAGGAAAAAGAATGTTAGAGGAAGATCCTCGATATTGAATTCCGCAAATACAAAGAAATTTCAAATGACTTCAGAATGAGAAAAGTTTTAATTTAATGCGAAAGAATCGACTTGTATTGTACTTTAAATATTCTAGAAGTTTAAGAAATTTTTAAAAAATAAATATCAGCAGATAAATTAAACATCGTATTTTTAAAACTCGACTCTATAAAATCATCAAAAGACTTATCAGAAACAATTAAGATTTATCCTTTGATATTACATTATTTGATTTTCAATATTGTAATGAGAAGGAAATGATAGAGAGCTAAGTTTATTTGTCGAGTTCGCTAAAAAAAAATCAGATTTGCATTCATACATCGCGAGTGAGCGAGAAACGCCTTGTTTGCGTGTTTGATCGTGAGATTGATATGATCGTGAGATGTATGATCGTGAGATTGATATAAAGCATGTAGAGATATGAGAGACTTTTATAGCTGTTAAAACCGCAGATGTCGAGAATAATCCAAAAAGGAAGATGCAGCGCAAAATATTGTCGAAAGACAACTACTATGTTGCTCGTTAAATTTGCCCATTAAGTTCAGCGATTACATGTTATCATTCGCGATGTATGATCATATAGAAAAGAAGATACACTAAATAGAAATCTTATAAAACTTATCAGAATATACATTATAAGACAACTACTCTAGATTAGATATATTCTATTATTTATTCTTTATTATTATTTTATCTACTATTATGTATGTCATATGCGATTGATTTCTGACAATTCCATTTTGTAAAAATTTACTATAAAATTTTACTAACTCAACTTTAAAATAAAAAGTCAAAATAAATTTTTTTAATTATAAATATTAATACATAATTACTATAATAACTGTTAATTAATATATCTTTAATATATTATATAATTATTATTAATATATCTTATATATCTTGATTAATAAAATTATTAACCAGGATGGACGTATATCACTGCATCAATAAAAATAAAATCATTGTCTTTATTGAAGAATCGTATTTGAAGACGAGATAAATTAATTATTGCAATGTATTTCATTGCTTTTTAACTTTCTGACAAAAATAACAATAGGAGTCGTAAACGAGAGTGCAGGAAGTACGATGCCTAGCCTAAGAGAACGGCCATTAAAGTTACGTCACGTTAACATCGGGGGATTTACTGCTGCGGATCGGCGTTAATACGTCGTCTTCACATATAATCTATTAACAACGAAACAACTATTTCCACGATCGCGATGTCGTTTTACCATCAACTTTTGGAATAGGTACAACGACTAAAACATGCTATAATCGAGATTATCATTTCGCCTCCTCTTTATCGCATCTTAATAAAGATATAAGATAAGGAAAAATGAATGAACATATATAATAATTAAATCTTACCAAGAATCAATTTTATCTTAATTTTAATTAGTACTACATTTTGGATTAAAGCTAATTCAAATATTAAACTACATTTTAGTTTTAATTTTAGTCGATTAATGCTAAATTATTTTAGATATCAAAGAATTATCTTGAATAAGAATTTTGCAACTCTTACTTTATTCAATAAATAAACGTTAATACAATTTAACGCAATGCAATTTTTTATCACTATCTTTTCCTTATACTTGTATTCTCTTAATCCGTAATTCAGAATTAAACGCAACGCTCACGAAATGTTATTTAAAGTTGTTTTCTTAAAGTCAAGAATGTGACGTATAAGTCGTAACGTGCTTCGAGACCGGCACAGATTTCCAGAGTAGATTCGATACTATTTTCCAAGAATGTTTCTTGGTTTCTAGCTTTGGTAGATTAATCATAAAAAGACTTTCCTAAAGTGGAGAAAGTATACTTCACGATATCAATTGCATGCAGAGTCGGTAGCTCCGTGTGACGTGAAAGCTCGCATTGAACCTAACTCGACGCCAAGCTTTACTGTCCACTCAGGAAGCTATTTAACTCCACGCAACAGAAGCAACTCCGAATCAATTTAAAATTAGAACAACGTTTCCAGCCAAAGTCCCTGTAACATCAGACCGTAGCATGCAAGCAAAGAAACTGTTGCCAAACAAAATCTTGCGCGTTATACATTGTAGAAAAGTGTATAATGTGCACAGTGAAATACGTTTAAAAAAAAATAAAAAAATAAAAAAATAACAATTAAAATAAGACAAATGGCATCTCTTAGGAACTTCAGAAAAAAATTAATAATTACGTTATATAAAAAAATCTATTCGCTAAACTTTTGCAGAAATATATTTTAAAAATAGTCAGAAAACTGAAAATTTCCTCGTATTCCAGGGAAAAGAGCAATACACAATTGAAACAAGGCTAAACTCCATCGAAAACCTTCAGGTTCGCCGTTCGCCATAAATCCGATTAATTGGTCGGTGGATGGGCGCGCGAATTTACGAAACTGGTAATTAAATTTGACCACGCAATCCCGAACAATATCGGGCACTTCTGCGATGAAATCCTGCGCGATGCGGATTTCGGAGAAAATTCGCGCATCGCGATTGTTCGCTCGTTCGTTCGCGTGGACGGCGACGATCGATATCTCGTCGCGGTATTACGATGCGATTGCACGATATTACGCGTGTTTCCTCGTGTTCCACCGAGTCGATGTGCCACCGGGGTTAATGTAACAACCGGAGTAGCGCACTCCGGCCGTAATTACTACAAGAACTCTGGCACGGCTAATTATGTCGGGAATGCGACAGATTTATCGGCATAATTGAATTTGACGTACGCTTGTCGATGTGAACACTAATTTTCATAAAAACATCGCAAAAAGTATGCAAGCTATTCCGCGCAGATGTATTCCTGTAATTTGTGATTTTGCAATCTCGCCGGATTTGTATAAAATATTATGTGTCGCAGTGATAAGGCTGATAAAGCGCGAAAAGTAGTAATTAACTCTTACAATAGCCTCTAAATTATTTCATATAATCTGGTAATTAAAAATAATTTCTAAGTAATACGATTTAACTTGATCACACGGTTGTTTCACTTTCTCCTCTCCTCTCTCGATAAAGTCCCTATAAAATATTGATTTATCATAGCATATCTATTTATTGAAATACGAAATCATAAATCAGCACTAATTGAAACGTTATACATCACGAATAACGATAAATCGCGCGCGAAATTTTCCGATAAACTTTATTTACGTCGGCGTCTTAAATTATTCCGCAACGCTTCGCGTTTATTCACTATTGCAACGGCAACTGCAATTGATCCGGATTCGCACGGCGATTCCAGCGGGCGTTCGCGAACGAATTAAAATTTATCGTTCATTTCGCATCGCGGTGTCATAAATCTGAGTCTGATCTGCTCTTAAGCTGTCGGTTCGTTTGACGCATCGCGCCCATTACATTTAAATGCCGCTCAAATGGAGACGTTCGTTTCTCTTTTTTAAACACACCTGATTGACGTCGGCCGCTCGTCGATTTCAAACGGAACGGATAAAACAAAAAAATATTCTATTTACTTTTTCTTTTCTTTTGTTTCATTCCTTATAAAGTTAAAGATAAGGACTCACATTATTTCCGGTTGCTACCTCGAGGCGATCCAACAACATAAAATATAACACATTTGAGATACATTTTCAAGAGTAAATTGATACAAGTATCGAGATTCGAATGTGACATTAAATTAAATTAGAGCTCGTGCTTCGGCAAAGTTCAATCCATAAATTACGTTCGATCGAGGTCAAAGAGATGATGCATTGGGAATATCGTGGTGCATAACCCAGTGACCTAATGGCGCCACGAAATCGGGCAGCCCCTCCGAGAAAGCTGCCATAAAGTGCGCAGTCTGAGCAGTAAGTTCTAGTAAGGACCATTGACAGGGTTACTGCCCTTAAAAATGCATACGATCTCGCTCGTATGTTTTTTATTGACCCACGTCAGTACTGTTCCTCCTCCTTCTCCCTCACCCTTCTCTATCCTCGATCTGCCACATATACGACATGATCCTATACGTCGATATACCTAACTACCTTGATAACGCGTTTTTGGTTCTTAAGGCATAAAGATGTGCATTAAAGTAGATATCTTTATTCGAAAAAATATATATTCGACAAGAAAAGAACAAGAAAAGAAAAACTGAAATAAAAAGACGCAAAAAGAACAAGACAAATTTAGGAATTGTGTATTTTATAATCCGCCTCGCTATTTTCCCATGTACAATTTAACATGCTCTTTCTTTTTATCCTTTTGCATCTTGATTATTCTTCTTCTATTATTATTTTTGCAGTGTTTGACCTTATTCTGCCTTTTTGGCTTTGTTCTTGTAATTTTAATAATAAATTGGGAAAATGTTATATGCCGTTGTCCGAAATTTAGCCGCGAAGAGATGATGATTCAAAATTAATGTGGTTGCACTTGAAGTGGCGACCGCGTCGAGTTGTGAATTATTAAATGAAGTTACTTTTCAGCTTTCCATCTTGCATTTTGCGCTTTGCCTTTATGAGTCCGCCTTGTTGTAGATAACAAGTGAAGAGAGAAGACAAAGCACAAAGTGAAAGCCTACAAAGTCGCTTCATGGACTTTATATGACTCTGTATGACTACGTACCATTAGAATAACTGTTAACATTACTTTTACACCGTAGTCGTGACAGTAAATTAATTATACACATTAAAAATTTGCTTCACTTTTAGCTACTCCAATTTTACTTCAAGTTTTTATAATCAAAAAAATCAGAGAATTTTCCAAAGTAACATCGCATATAATAGTCACTATTCGATACAACGTTAAATCGTTGCGTTTTCTATTTAATCTAATAATAAATAATAAATCATTTTAACAATAGTCAAATCAATGCGTTTATTTGGTATAGCTGTTTCTAAAACAAATCAAACAAGTTATAAATTTATCCCTCTTCGTAAATAAATGATAAAAAATAATAAAATTCATTTTTTTATAAATAAATGAAAAAGTTATATAAAATTTTAACAGAAAACAAGATCGAAGGGAAAGCTATTGTGGAAAGGAAATGTTGACTGGATTTAATGCATCGAAAGAGGGTTTGGCCAGCGCGTTATTCTCCCTTACCACAAATCAATGGCGGGCCGATTACGTCGGTCTAGAACCCATTCGGAAGGGCAAAAAGAACGGAAGAAGGTGTAAAGAACTTCATCGGGTACCGCAGCACGACAACCCAACCCGAGAAGGGAACGAGACAGGTGGAAGACATTAATTTCTAAGCTTTATGCGGTTCTTATTAGAATCTCCGCGGAGACGGCGCGCCAACGCAGCTGTCCCCAGAAATATGACTCTATTTTTCGTTCCGGCTCGACTTATTTGCAACCCCTTGCCCGAAAACGACCGTGTCGCCCGTAACAGTTCGTAATTCGTAGGTCGTCTGTTTCTAGCCAATCCGATCGATTTCACAGACGTTTGTCTTCGATCTTTCGCCAACGTTTGTCTGATTTTAAAAACCGTAAACGTTAATTTAACTCTCGTGACAATTGTAACACTTTATCAAAGTGATCGAAAAAAATCCATTTATCCTTGGATTTTAATTTTAAAACAATTTTTAATTTTTAATTATGTAATAATCTCAGCGACAACTCGAGCCTAAAAATACTAATAAAAATACTATTAAATATTGCGATTTAAAGTGCAGACAGCCTCTCGCTCAGATGTACAATTTTTCATGACGCGACTATTCACGGAATGAACGATAGACAATTATTTTTTTATCTACTTGCTCCATTATGCGCAGCCGCGAATTTCACTGCGCTGATTTTCCGGGGCTCGCGACCTCCATTGTTCGGATAAACGCGACGTTCTTTACGGCCGAATTTATGACGGCGTAGCGAACTTTTCATCCGCGAGACGCTGCCGAGACGCCTGCCGCCATTCAGCCTCCGGGGGCTCGAATTAAATTCCGTCATATAGAAATACTCTATTACTGCGGAAACGGAGTGGCGCGGAATTTCATATGACCTAACATACACAACTGGACTGACTACCAATATCGCGGTAAAAAAAAAGAAAGGAAGAAAGAAAACAAAACAATGATAAAACGACGAAGGAAAATGTGTAGCAAGAAAGAATTAAAAGCGAATTATGAGAAATTGCCTCGCTCGCTTTAAATATGATTCTCGATATTAAATACTTTTACCGAATCTGAGCAAAAAAATTATGAGTGAGTCTGTCTTTCCTTTCTCTTAGTTTCTCTTAGTTTCTCAAAATCATTTTCTGTTTTGTATTTTACGCAAAGAAGATTAATTTATACACAATTTCCACATGTATGCGCGTAGATTTTCTATACGTTCATTTACACGATTGTGGCCACACATTCTTTCTCTCTTTCTCTCTCTCTCTC
>NW_011933659.1:81739-96724 GCF_000187915.1 Pogonomyrmex barbatus | reverse complement strand
ATATATGAGAATCGAGTGAGTAGAGTGCATATATGTGAACACACGCGTGTGTTATGGGGACAAAAATAAACCCTGGTCGGACCGGAATCGTGCATGTAACAGGGAGACCCGGAGCGAATCGTGAGCACCCTAGAGCCGACAGGACAGGAATTTCTCGACAAATAGGCAAATATGCACATAAATACATAACAGAGCCTGGCAACAGACACTGCGAATCGCATAAAGATCGTCATCGATCCGCCTTGATTTTGCAGAGTAAATCTGAAATTGTTAACTTAGGTATTTCAAATTTACAAATTTTCTTTATTTCTGCCTGTAATTTCACAAAAAATAAGCAAACGCCGAAAACGACATTAGATGTATTCGAGAGAGCCATTCAATTTAGAGAGATATGATTACGATGAATCAACGGAATGCAGGTCGAAGTTGATGGAATTAGACGCGGAACTTTAGATCAAATTCCGGAAATTCCGATCTATTTATTAAAGTCTTACCCAAGAATATTGCTCTGCAACGATAACTCATAAAAATTCTACAGCGTCAAGTGAATCTATTAATTCCCAAACACATTCCCACATATTGAAGTTTAATTGTCAAGATTTAAATACAAAATATTAAGCTACATATATAATATTATATGCAATAATCAGAATATAAACAATAGTTATTCAAATCTGTAAACATTTCCGCGATCAAGATCTCGACGACGATGAAATTCTTGACTGATGTAAAAATCAATGCAAATATTAACAACATTTTCTACCTTCTCGCAAATCTTAGTCTCTTTATCTACCTGAGTCTTACTTTTAACAAAGACTTAGACGCAAATGGCGACGTGTAAAAAATCAAAAGGATGAGAAGCGCGATGGATGAGAAGCGCCAGCTCGAGCAATTATGCTCGCAATTAAGACTCGTAATACGCGTGTCGGCATATCAAAACGCAGCAGCACGCACTCCTTACGTCGCTATTATTGCGTGAGCGAGCAATTTATCGCGGGCAATAATTGCGCCGCGACTACAAATATACCGGTCCCTAGTAATAGAGCGATACGTTATTCCGGGCGGACATATGGAAATGTTTATCGCCAGCCCGGTCGATCGCGAATAGTTAATAATAATTTACGGCAATGCAATCACACGCGATATTATTAATGTAATGAATACCTACCGCGAGCCGTGCGCTAATTTCGCAATTTCAGCACAGAAAGGGTTTGTAGTTTGGAATAGTTACAGAATGACATCAATTGTTGCCGTACTGAGATATTGATATATTTTGGTCGGTTCAAATTTGTTGGTAAATTTCGAATCAATTCCCATTAGTATATATTTCAATTTTGAAGAATATTTGTTTCGTTTGCTTGATAATAAACGACAAATATTAAATTAAAATATGTAACTTTTTCGAGAGAAATACTTATCAAAGAAAATTTAAACGTTCATCGTACAGATAAACATTTTGAAGCAATTGCGTTGTGGTCACAAAGGCACTCTGATCTATTACAGATATCGACATTCTCAATATACCGCTCGAAATATCTTTCAATTATTTGTTTTAAAATTAAAGTTAGATATTTTATACACAAGAAGACAATTTATTTCTAATAAAAGCAAAAAATAACATAAGTACATAGTTTTAAGTCTTAATATTTTTGACTTGCTTGAGTCTCTCGGCCAATATGTCACGTGTACTGTTTACGCAATACAAATTTTGAATGACGAAGCAAATTAATTAACGTTCTCATGAATATTCTCCGCATATGGATATTCAAGCAAACGGTATCAAAGATAGCGCGACGTATCCGAAATGATAAAAGCGAGTAATTGAGCGAGATATTTCCGGGAATATATTCAGTATGTCGATATCTATTATATACGAAGATATCATTCAAGCTTTCAGAGCGCACAATATGGCCGGTGCATCGTGCGACCGCTTTATAGCGCGAACATTTCATAGACATTCCGCCTCATAATTACCATATAACGTCGTGCCTCCGCGCACTTTATTGCGCGCGATTATCCATAAAGATAAACGAACTTATATATTGTCCGGCGTGCGGGCATAATTGAGCCACGAGGTAGGCAAGTGCAAAGAACGCGACGGATCGTAAAACGCTGCATCACGGCCGGGGCAAACGTTTTGCGGACTTTACTCAAAAGTAACATGAGAAGAAATGAATTGCCAGGAGATAATTTTTAAATAATTCAAATAAAGATACAAATGTATTTCACTATATACAGTTTTAAATGAGACATTATAAAATAGGCTTAATTTTCTATTAAATTAAAATGCGGAAATAAAATTCTCCCCCCCCCCCCTCTAAGCAGAGGGGGGGGCAGAGTTCAATCATCTCTCCTCCCCCGAAATTAAAAAAAAAAAAATTAATATTATGATTTACAAACCTAATATTTTTCTCATTCAAAATCAGATCAGAAATATTCGAAGAGACATTCTAAAGTCTAAAATATCCAACAAATTCATTAACATCAAAATTTGTGTATTTAAAGAATTAATAAAACGCTCCTTTTTCCAAAAAATATTCTCGACGCCAATGGATTCTGATAAAATATAATCATCAATATTTCTTTTCACGACTCGTTAATTCAGAAAAAATTCATTAATGCAAAAATTAATTTTTTCTCATTTACCATACATGCCCTCACGCAATATTCGATCACGAGAGAAGACTCATAGCCCTGAAGCCCTCTTGATGTAATGCAAATCGTGCGGCGGCGTCGCGGAGGAGCCGCACATCAATCCACGACGAGTGCATTATATGCGCACGAGGGGAACAAACAGACGACGTCTTCCGCGCGGTATATAACCGCGTTTGCCGCTGAATAAATTCGCGAATCGGACTTTCAATTGTCGTTGCGAGTCGACTTGGTTACTTCCGCATTTCTCATATGCGCGATATAAAGCGACCGGCGAGAACGGGCGGCGCGACTGCGACGACATGCGGAAGAACGCCCCGTCGTGTGTGCTTTTCATCCGGTCCTTTCGCCGTCGATAAATTGTCTTCGCTATGCACACACGCGGGGCCCTGTCCTTCGTAATAAAGTATTCATCGCTAAATCAAGCCGGTGGTGCGCGCCGCGTTACCGCGGTTGCATAATTTTTGCATGTCGTCCGCCTCTCGAAGTCGGCGACGATGTCGCATAAACGTCATCGCTATGCGTCCGATATTAACGTGGAGTCGCTTTTGTTTAAGAGAGACGAGCGCGCGTACTCGGTACTTGCGAAATTTGCATGCGTTATTATTCAGGCGACGTCAAGTTCGCTTCGTTTCATACGAATGCTACGACGACGTACCGGAGAAAAAAAGAATAACGATTATCATTTGCCGGCGTGGAGTTTATTTACAGCTTCGTGAACGTGAACGGATCGAAATACACAAAAAGGGTAAGTGGGTCTGTTTTTCACTTAACATCATCGATATGGCCACGATAGATCAGATATCTTACAATGGCGGAACGATGGCAAAATTCGCTCATTTGGGAAATAACGCTCTCATCGCAAATAATCGCATTAATCACCGCTAAACGCGACGCGTTATGTATGAATCTCCCCGGTCTCGGCGGGGGCGAGAGGTGATTTAATAAGGCTATATTTCGCATCGATTCATAAATACATCTCGAGCGACCGCCATGCGCGCATTCATGAGAGTATCATTAGGCGATTGATAGCCGTGCAATTTGTAATCGATAAATCTGGGGAACGAGCGCGCGGCGCGCCGCGGCGCCGAGCTGCGCCGAGAAAACCGGACCGTCGGATTTTTCACGTATCGTGGACGACCCTGATGGTTATTTACAGCCGAGAAAACGGAGAAGCACTCACGTGCTCCACACCTCGAAGGTCGAAATGGCTCTTATGTACATAGATTTTAGAAATGTTGGATTGCTTCTTAATTGCTTTGAAATCGGAATTTTGCTCCTTGTCGCCTTACACAAATTTTATTATTAAATCTTTTTTGGAAATATTAATATAAATATCAAACGATCGATTTTAAGATACGAAAAAAAAAGACAAAAATATAGATGGTGTGTATCTTGTAGTAAGTTTAAAGTAAATTTTATGATTTTAACATTTGTTTCTATAATTAATATTAAAGTAATACAAAAGTGTATTAATATTTATATCATAATTAATCATCAAATATATCGTCTAATGCAAATTGTAAGTAAATAATTTTTAAAAATAAGTAAAAACTAATAAAGAATTATATTATTCCAATAATGTATCAAATTTGCGGTGTATTATTTGTAAATTATAGTTATATATGTAATTGTTATAAAATATCGTCGTTCACATATTTCTGATTTATATGTAATTCGATGATTTCTCGTTTACATATAATCCCTCCGGCATATGTTTATATAACTAAACATTGTACAATTAAACATTAATATTCTTTTACTATTATGACGCGATTAGATGAATAACATGAGTTTGCACAGAACCTCGCGAAATGTATTTATAAATCAATGGGAAATATAGCCTTATTAAATCACCTCTTACCGTGGTCAAGCGAAGAGATTCATGTGTAACATATTCTGGCGATTAATGTACCATCGTGTATTATTTTTCTCAAGATGCTTTGCAATCAATCGCGAATAAAGCCGACGTCATCGTAAATCGAGAATCGTGCAAAGAAAATGTTTGAAAATATGCGAAATATGAAAAGAGCTATTTACACTATACTTTTGAAAAACTCTAAATAATTAAGATTATTTAATTTTATATCAAATAATTAAAATCTTCAATAATTGAGAAAAAGATTATTCTTATACAAGAAATAAAAACAATTAATGTATTAATATAGGTTTGCATGAAAAGTATGTTATTTATTATTCTATCTTTTTGTTATGTTATAAGAAAATTGGTTAAGAATCTAAATAATTTTATCCGCAAGTAAATTAAATCTAAAACAAAGAAAGATAAAGGATAATAAGAATGTATCGCTAGTAATTTCATTAATAGCTTCAATAATTGGATTATTAATCATTTTTGCAGTATAAAATGTCTACATTCTCTAGGCTATCAATCATCAACACATATTATACGTTATGCTTCAAATCAATTCTTCGGCAGCTGTTCAGTACCAACTGACAGTTAATTAACACCAGACTAGCTGATGGATATTTCGAAGTGGATAGATAAACGTCACGAACCCTCTGTCGCGATGCTCGCGGTATATTCATTAGTCGTGTAACTCCATTCTATTCTGCATATATTAATTATAAATTCAGGGCACCTCTCCTATATTTCGTACCATATTCTAAATCGCTAAGTTAGGGTTCGAGATGATATTTGAAGTTATTACTCTCAATACAGTTCATACATGGATATCGCAAAGATACGTGAAATTAACAGTTTTACTGAAATATCCAAATATACAAGAATATGACTAAATATAGATTTGAAAATAATTTTATTGCAGGACCATGAAAATATTTATAGGATATCTAAATTAGTTGCCATAATATCAAAAATTTTGTAATATAATTATGTTTAAGTATTCTACATAATTATTTTAATGGCTCAACAAAATTATTTTTAAATCTGTATCTAACCAAACTGTTCAATTTTAATTTTAATTTTAATTTTTAGTTTAACTTTAACTATTTCTTCCATGTATGTTAACGAATATGATGCAAAATAATTAAATGTATATATTTTTCAAAGAATTACAATATTAAACTAAACAGTTATTTTTTAATGTTTAATATAGAAAGCTCTATATTAAAACTTTATTTGTTTTCTAGAATTTATTAAAAATAATAATTTGACTAGCAATAATAGTATCAAATGTAATGACTAATTATACACATTCCACAAAAAAGAAATTGCAATTATTAATGAAATTATTAAAAATGTTATTATTTTCAAAAAATAATAATAGGATTTAAAATTAATAAAAGTTGGGAAAGAACGTATCCTGGTATCATCGAAGTGAACATAAGATATATAAGAAAGCGAGAAGAGAGAAGAAATAGCAAAAGACGCAGAAGAAAAAGACGAAAGCTAACAATCGATTCCTCGGAGGTTGCAGCTTGGCACGATTCTTTGCCGAGATCGCTGTGCCAGAAATCGACTCCTCGCCAACGACAGAGTCGCCGATGAAAAATGAAAAAAAAAGAGATAGAAAAAGGACTTGAATCGAATACCGAGGGCACGACGAAGATGATGTCGCGCAAAAAGTACAGCAAAAGCCTTGATTTTTATCAAAACCTTGATTTATCCGTCTGCCTTGAAGTGCGAAATAGAAATTTTTTTCCGATCAATGTAAAAATTCTAAAAATCTCATTCGTTGTATAAGCTTGCCTTTTACAATATCACATTTAATACTAATAATAATTATACAAAATATAACATTTCTATTTTTTACTTACTATTTATATATTATAAATATAATTGCGCAATAATCTGTTATATATTATATTTTGATACTTTCGATATGCTGTTTTTTTTCTATTTTTAATTTAATATTTTATGTACATAAAATAAGTACATGAAAGTATTAACTACAACTTTGTATAGTAAATATACAGAAAAAGTAAAATCAAATTAATTCGTTCTAAAAATAATAAATATAAATATAAATATATGTTATACAACAGAAAAATATACAACGTCAAATTAATCAAAGAATTTGATAAAAGATAAAAATGAAATATTTTCGGATCGGTCTCTACAATTGTCAAAAGAAACACGATTGCGAAAATCTTTTCTTGCTAGAATTTTCGAAAATTCCGCTCGATAGCTTCTATTCTTCTCTCCGGCTATACGTCTCACAAGCAAAATATTCCCTTCTCTCACAATGTATTCCCGCAACGCAACGCCTACTTGTCAATGCATCTCGGTGGCGCATCGCCTGCATTTTCGTACAACTCGCACGCAGAAAAATCGACAAAAAGATATCGTGGAGTAGCGAAAATGCGTACGTCTCCTGCGCTCGAGCGAATCCATGAGAGAGGTAAGAGGAAACAAAGGCGCGGAGTGCAGGCGCGACGAAGGAAGTCGCCAAGTCTACGGTGTGAACTGCCGTCACCGCCTTTTGCTTTGATAGCATCCTCCCTGCCGCCATGCACTTTCCGCCCGCGGGGATAGTTGTCGGCGTCCCCCACAGAGACTGTCGTGTCTTTAAATTTATTTATTTTCCCTCTTTCGATGTCTTCTGTTCCCTTCGACTTCCTTGATCTCGACTTCGATGCTCGCAACTTCAACGCTCGCGAATTCCGGAAATCGATTGCACAGCCAAGATCTTTGAAACACGATTTCAACAATCTTTACACTTTCTGATATTAGTTTATTTCTTAATATGAAAAAAATTGTTAACAATATGCTAAAATAATATTAAGCTTTGAATAGATTTTAGTTAATATAATCACTTAGTTAAAATAATCACTTTTTGATACAATTAATGATATGCGACTTTTCAAATATTCAATACCAATTCTCTGCATATTGTAAAATCTGTAATTTTATCTATAATTTTATTACAAAGTTAAATCTAATTTAATTAAAAGGATAGATATAAATAGGTAAAATTAAATATTCAAAGTGGATTTCTCTGGAAATCGAATAAACACGATATTTTGTTTGAAAACACGATCGAATAAACACGATATTTTGTTTGAAAAGGTCAATTATAATAAATATTAGGACAAAGATAATCCTGTGTTTTTCTGTGTTGGTATAATTGATCCTATTTGCACAATTTTGAATACATTTTACATTTTACATTTCCCATTTCAAAAGTAGCAGTTTCGTCACGGCGTGATACCGAGCCGATTTATTTCCACCATTAATAAATGAGCAACACCGTTGGCGTGATTATAACTGATTTACCGTGCCGAAACATGCCGATCGATAATAACTCTCAAACGAACCAGTCGTTGCACCGATGGATTTACATATTAAAGCTCGAGCCAGCGAGATTACGTGAAATTTGGGATGGATTGGCGAAGAGAGGAGCAGATGAAACACTAATTCCCCCGCTTGCTACATATACTGATTGATCTCTGATTCATAAACAAATTTTCTTTACAATTGTTAATTCCGAATTTTATGCAAACTAAACGTTCTGTTTAATTGCTCCGTTTTACATTTACACATATCGCTGCATATCCATTAAGTATTGTATAAATGATAAAGCATTATATACTTTTGAGAATTAAATTTTTGTACGCAACAAAATTTGCGTTAATTTTATTTTTATGTAAAATATCGTTTTTTATTTTTAAGCCACTAAATATTGTCAGAATTTCACATGCATTCTTCAAATCACACATAGAAAAAAATCTATAATGTTTAACAGAAGAAGAAGTACATATCGTTATGTCGCGGTTTTCATATTAATGCGCATTTATGCGCGTGTTTCCAAAAAGGGCACAATTAACTTTCGCATCGCATCGTGTTCGTTTGAACAGATTCTTCATGGCTCGGAATACGAGTGTCATTTTATTAACCAGCGAATAAACACGGGCGGCAGGTGGCCACAGCGAACATTCGCCGACGAATAAACGTCAACGCCGATCTGATTTGCAGGTATTAAGTTGCTCAATGAGCCTGACATTAATTTCACGTTGCTGGTGCAGTTATATCGATGAGCGTGTTTGACGAACGAGCGATATTTATCTCGCGATTAAATCGTTTCGATTTGTCCGTAAAACTGCCAAAACCAAAGCCCTCTATCGCCTCGCGTCATCTGCGAAATGAATGTTGTTAAATCCGACCAAGCCCGATAGCTCCGATAGTTTCATTCCATGCTCGGCCACTTATAAAATAGATCAAATCATAATTTAATAAAGTCATTCAAAAAATAATTTATTTCTCCTTCAAAAGAGATTTCTTATTGCTAAATCGATTTATTAATTATCAAATTTATATTTCTAATTTTTTAATAAGTACAATTCATAAAATGTAATTTTAAGCAAAAAATGTAATGTACGTTTGTCAAAAATTTGATTTTTAATCCACATTAAAATTAACCAGTATAATATCGAGATAATAAGTTATAATTTACAATATATTATTTTTTAACATTTACTGACAATAAATATATATATATATATATATATATATATATATGTGTATTATCTGAGGACCTTTTTCGAAAAATTACAGACTACGTTGGACGCAGACGCGCTGTTCTTTCCCTCGAGAAGATCCATGTAAAATTCAGCCGTGTATCGGGCACGCTACAACGCCGAGGTACATTATGATGTACTACATTGTAAAGCCGCGGTGCGATTTATTTTCGCCGGCAACGCAAAATATAACGGCATGCCGGCGGCCGCGACGCTTAACCGTTCGTGATTGGCTACCGCCTGCGTGATTTGCTACCGCGGGCGAAACGAATTTATTGCATATTTTTCCCGACACAATTTCCGGCCTAGCATCGCCGGTAGGTAATGTTTATCTTCGATGTGCGTGCTCGCGTTTATGAGTTCTCCCACGACGTCGGGCGTCAACATGCACTGATTTCCATTAAACTCTCTCAGAGGCTTTTTTCCACTGTTTGAAATTGGCGGAAAAGTATACGCGCGCTTTTATGAGAGACCACCAATCGACGCACCAATTTCAACTATTTTTAGTCCAGCATACTCTAGGAATATGTAACACATTGAAAATTTTTGCATCTCTCGATAAAACTGTCATAATCACGTAAAATACATAGGGAGAAAGGGAAAGTAAGATGACGACGTTAAGATAATCGTCGATTTATTTTTTGATTTTCGTGGTGATGTAAAAATAAAAGAAATAATTAATTTCTTCTTATTAGTTAAAGTTTTGTCTAATTTTTTGAGAACCTGTCACTTTCATCATTTCGCCGCCATATGTGGGTAAGATAACTTTTAATCATCTTTATCTTTCCATTCTTCCATTATCATTCCATTCTTCTTATAGAAAAATCTATTCTTTATATCAAACCTTGAGAAGACTTATCGTGGAACGTAACGAAAGAGCCGAGGAAGGCGAACTCGCAGGCGATCATCAGCCAAGGAACGCAATCGTTAACGCGGTCATTACAACGGTGCAAATTCGCGAGGCGTTCCATCGCGCACCTGCGAGCCTACCTGGAGAAAGAAGTACCATTTGCATCGGACGCATGTTGCGCGCACACAATAAGTGACGGCAATGGTTGCACGCCCTCGCACGCACATGCACAATAACGCATCTCTTCTTCTCCCTCGCCGCCACGACGAATGTTACCCAAGAATACTACAATGCTATCGCGTATCGCGATCTCGCTTCTTCGACACTCAAATGTTTCGTCACGTCTGTCTTGTACTCGGAATTCCAAAGAGCATTATATTTATAATGTCTTCTACAAAACAAAAATAAATTAAATATTCATAAGTTCATATTTTTACAAAATGTTAAATGACATAAAGTTAATTATCGGAGTATCACTTCATTCCTAGATTACATTATCGAGCAAAATGTTAATGTCGTTTCGTTAACGTCGAGAAAAAAATAGCCATTCCGAGCTACTCAACCCGTGATATTTAGCGAATCTTGATTTAGAGCAACAGGTCCACTTAAATTGAAAAATTCTCGGAGCTTTCATTAAAAGCCAAATGCAATTTTTCTAAACCAATGGCGACACCATTGATGAAGGAGACCGATATTTTTTCCGACGGCAGACGGCATCGACACTTCTCCGCCAATTATTTTACCTCGATACAGCGAGGCTGGACGAGCGAGGCGCGCGCGGAATGTGTGCTGCACCGACGCGGCGCGGCGCGGCGCGGAGCTCAAAAAAATGCCCGGTGATTGATGAAGTATGCGCGCACCGCGCGAAAAAAGCGCCACGTCCGGCGCAATTACGCATTCGTATTCGCCATCAATCTTAATTATCGGCCGGCGTACAGAAGTAGTTCATTCGAATGTTAAGCGCGCGAGCTTTCTTCGCTCGGGCTAATTAAAAAAAACGAAATAATGATCGGCGCGCGCGATCGCGCGCGTACGTGCCCGCACGACGAAAGTGCTATCAAAAGATAGCGCACCCCGTGCAATCGCACGCGCACGCGTACACACGTATGCGCATTAATTGAGATTAATTGAAGCCTTGATGTATAAGGACTTTATGTCCTGTACTCATTTTTCCGTCCAACAGCTTCTAAGGCTAATAATAGAATGTAAAAATAGAATATTTTTCCTTCTTCTTCTGCTTTTAAACAAAAGAAATATTATATAAATTATTATATTATAAAAATAATTAAGAGATTTATATTTGTCGTAAAAATATTATTCCATTACCGAAGATCTTGCTAAAATTGATGCGTGTTTTATCAAATTAGATGGTACCGAAACGTCGAAGTATAAATAAAATATTATTCATCTTTAGCGATAATAATGCAAATCTTCAATGTAAATATCGAGAAAAATTCAAAGAATATTCTATTCATTATTTTGCAATTCTTGTACGTATATTTAAAAGTTATATAAGAGAGAAGCTTTGAACATAAACTATTATTATTTTATTTTGTTATTACGGCATAATCTTTAATCGCAATTTTATTACTGCCACTTTTTATTGTATAAAATTTTCGTACATTAAATATTATATCGTATTAAATATTATTTCGTATATAGTAAATATTATTAATCAAGAGACAATGTTTCAACTCATAAATAAAAAAAATAAAATAAAAGCTTCTGAAAACAATTTGTAATATGTCAGGGAAAAACATACGCATTTCCCCCACAAAAGCTAACATTGTAAATTAAGGATTAATGTATTAAATCGCGTAATTATCGGGCGATAAAATTAATTTATCGGACAGATAAAATTCAATTTCACATAAAATCGTGCAGCGTTAAACATAAAATATGCACTAGAGCTCGATTGATTTCTCCTGTATTCCACGATATCAAACGCGTATGCCGCCATGCACGTGGGACACGTGGACCTTTTGCTCGCCCTGCATCACCGGAAAAATTTAGAAAGTAAGCTAGTGTCACTCTTTGTGAAAACCGCCGCAATGGAAAAGATCGTGTCGGCGCTACAAAAGCGCGTCCCGCTGCGATAAATAAATTCCACCCGCAATAATTTCTATTGCTTTTTGTGCGCTGCCGATCGGCATACATTAAACAAAACCAGATCACTCTTGATATCGCAACGAGAGAGATTTAACGGTCTTAAAGTGTTACACATCAACGATGCGATGCGATGCGATGCGAACCAATTACCGTTATGTCTCATCGGAAACGTCTAATTATCGCTATCGGATCAATTATTCGGTTGTTCGATGATAACTCATGGCACTGTCGAAAATAGCGTAACGAGATCACGAGATGGCAATGCTGATTCGATTAATCACAATTCTATTATGATTTTTGAAACTGTCATCTCACTATAATGTGAAGTGCGAAAATATCCATCTAATATTAATTTAATGTGGAACATATTTTCCAACAGTATTTATACCTGCAAGAATATCTTATAAATTTTAAGTGACTGACAAATCTAGCAAATAGCAGTTTATTTATTTATAAAGTACTTAATTATATCAGTAAATAGTGCACGGTATATATTCTTATATTCTTATATTATAAATCGATAGATTGTTATATATTTTAAAATTGAACATTGCTAGTAATTTTGTCTTAATTTATCTTATTGAAAAAAAAATAAATCTATGAAATATATTTATCAATGTTTTTATTTTTTGGTACCTATATACAATACATTCACCGCTTGTATATTGTAGAAATAGCTTTCATCCGCTACATTCCTTAAAATAAAAGATGATATAACTCACCGGCAAAGTTATAATGCAGCTATTTGTTGATTTATGAAACATGAGAACATTAAAGCTAGTAGCATCTAAAATAATCAGCATTTTAAAAGATAATTGTGGCGATTATAAGATAATTCAAATCGATTATTTTCACTAGTGACAAGAAAAATAAGAAGTAAATTATTTATCTCGTAATTGTTTCGTCCGATGTTTCTCTGAAGCATCTTCTTTTAAGCATTTACTTGCAAAATACATTAATTACATTCCTACATTCATTACTAATACTAAACTTCATCTCCGCAATTGACAATTCATGAATCTATTCGAGATTAACAGATATTTATTCGTAGATTCTGTACATTTAAATAGAGGCTGAAAAGAAAAGAAAAGAAAAGAAAAATAAATTATTATTATGATATTTACGGAATAATCATTTCTTCGATGCTTGAATCAATATTCAGTTTTCATTGCTATTTGAATTTTCCTTTGTTTCAATTAATTATCAAGCAGAAAATTTAAAAATGACATCAAAAATTTCAATTAATAAAATTAAATAGTTAATCACAACATAATAGACAGGTTTGAATACAATCAAAATTTAATATTGCATACAAATACACATGTGAATATATTCAAGCGCATAAATCTCATAAAATATATACATATATTATTAATAAAAGGTCAATATATAATGGCTTTTGGTCACTTAAATTAATCGATCCTGCGATTTGCATATTATTCCGCGCTCTCAACTTGAAATGTATGTAAATTACATTTAAAAATAAAAAATGTAAAGTAATTCAATGCGAAATATTTGTATCAAAGTATTAAATGTTAAGAAATATTAAGAAAATAATCATTCTTTAAAAATATCATAAAATAATAATTTATAATTCGTATTTTCTATCATTTCAATTCTCTAAACTCAATTATCTTGCATAGTAATTTTTGTGTAACAATTGCAAGTGAATAAAAATAGAAAATAATTTCAAATGGAGAGTCAAAGAGAATAAAGACTTAACATTTCACACTGTGTGTTTTGTTAAATTCCGTCAAATTCTAAAAATCTACGGATTTATGTGCGTGTGTAAAAATTTATGTCTTTCAGTAAAAGTTAGGGTAACTTGGTGATACATGCATAAAACGAAATGGAATATAAATGAAATACGTATGTTGGATCGCGGTCATGCGCGAGTCCAATCGATGATTGGAAAAAAATTCAGCGTGCTCTTTTTGTCTGGTAGCTTTCAGCCGAAGTCGCTCGTTAGGTGTCATTTGCATCCGTTCGTATTAGGCGCATCCAAGTGAGTGCCCGATCTAATTAGCCGATGAACTTAACGGATCGTTAGCACATCGCATACCTTCATCGCATTTATTATACAGTCAACCGCGGCTTTTAATAACCGGATTTGAACGGGTCGCGGACAGAAAGAAGCGATGTAAATAATGCCCGTCGTTGTTTATGCCCACAAAAAGACCCCTCAACAATGAACCATTATTTCTTACTCATTAGTAATCGATCAACATAGTTTATAGTTTACGAATTATTTCTAATTCACTCAAATGTTATTGTCTAATCTAATAATAATGGAATAATGGTAGATTTCATTTGATTCTTGAATATATAGGAAACAAAGGAAAAAAGTTTTATTAAAGTGTATAAAAATTCAGCCAACTACGAAAAAATATGAAAATAATTATATTCGATTATCAAAGTAGTTACACTGAATGTTCAAACATGAGAGTAATGCTACAAAAAATTTTAATTCTAATAACCAGTTTCAGCGTTTAGTATCATGGCTTTAATAATTCAACATAATTATTTTCAAATTTGTATTTAAAGAAGTACGTTATCATCTTCGATAATATGTTCGCAGGAAAATCATATAATTCTAAATGTTTATTATTAAAAGAAAGAAAAGTAGGCAGTTGATCTTTCTTTCTTTTCTAACCGACTTTTGGCGAAAGGACATAATTCGAATTCAGCATTTATTTCAAATGGAGTTTTTGCAAATAGAAGATATTCTTAAAAAATTTAACGCGAGATTCGTGGAGATTCTTTGAATATTCTCAGCATGGTTGTTCCTTTGGTTTCAAGAGAGATTTCGCAGTTCTCTGTCCTGCAACCCCTCGCGAGGAAATTGCATTGAAGAACGCGCAATGAAGGGAGAATTCGCGTGCGTTCTAAGGGGCGGGCGCAGCTTTTAAGACAATAGCACTCGGCCTGCCACAAGT
>NW_011933659.1:70785-81607 GCF_000187915.1 Pogonomyrmex barbatus | reverse complement strand
GCTTTACCGCTTTATTCAGTCTTTTCGATTTTTCACATTCTTAGCAAAACTCATTGATCTATCCGTTTCGCATCGAGAACATTTTAATCTTCCAGAAATGATTTCGGGGGCGACATGACGCAACGCGGCGTAGTTTCCTCATAGATGCGAGCATACCGAAAAGTTCCGAGTGACGATGAAGCTTCCCAGCATCTCGCTCTGTCGCGTTACTCACGGAGATTGCTCGTATCTGATATCGCGCGCTCAGGCCACCATAAAAGCATCCACCCGACGGGTCGGAGTTGTTTAGAGGTAGTTTTATGATACACCTGACTGCATAGAATGCAACACAGAAAAGCTACCTGATATGACGTGGTGCATCAAGGTAGATCGCATCGCGATGTCACCGAGAAAAGGGCTTCACCGCCCTTTCAAAACGGAGTTCGCGTGATAGAAATGAGAAATTAAAGAGCTTGACACGTGCTAACGACACAACTTTCGAGTCTCAATAATTTGATGTACAAAAGTTAAACAGTACATACGAAAAGACGAATAAAAATAATTGAATAATATTTTTCTCGAACATAGAATTTGCATTTTAAAAATTACAAGATGTATTATTATTCGTATAATTTGATTATTAAGAAATTGTAGAAATCTTAATATATTTAATTACTTTATTTATCAATGTGTTAAACAGATTAAATGTAATAAATGTAAATTTTAACTATCGAATTGCTCCTTGCGAAGATTAAATTTATCACGTAATACCTCGTACAGATCTCGTAAAGAGAGCAAAAGCATATCCGCAAAACACATTCGACAAAAAGGCAGTCCCGACAAGTAAGGAATTAAGCGTATTTAGCATGTCGATAAAAGGAAGGGAAAAGGGAAGAAGGCGGCACATCGAAACCACGACATCCGCGAAATCCTCCGGGGAAAACGATGGGATCGAGAAAAAGCCGATGGCTCGGTTGCATATCCGTCGAGGGGCGCGGAGGTAGACACTAGCTTCACGGGAGAGAGATTAAACCAGTAAAATGCAAGTGTCCATAAAACCGGCAAACGCCGTGTCCTCATCTCCAGGGCGCCGGGACGTCAGTTTAATGACGGGAATAATTTCGCTCGCGACTCGACCGAGAGCGGACGAGAAACCGGTTTCGCTACTGCGATACGTCAATAGTACGCCGCTACTGATGCAAAATATGAGATGAGACAGTTGCGAACTTCCATAAAAAAAATAATTTTAATAAATAATAGTGAAAAAATAATTTTAATGAATAATAGTGAAAGTTCGAGAATGAATATTCGACACATTTTTCTTCAACTTGACTTGAACGTTACTCCTTCTACACCTTGTTTTTAATTTTCCAATTTTTCCACGCTATTATACATTTCTGTTATACTAAAGAAATGTTTTGTGATGTATATGCAATATTTAACGTGTACGTGAGATTTCATAGCTTGATATTGTCATAATTCGCTCGCCAATCAAACTACGGAGAGTTGTTGTTACGTGTGATTCGAACACTCGCATCAGAATCCATCATTCAGCATGCAAAAATCGATTATCTTGGAGATAGCGAAAGCCGAACACCCATAAATTCCCTCGAGCGAGACATTCTGATAAATCGAGAATCGGTGCTCAGTCTCAGAGAGACAGAGAAAGAAAGAGAGAGAGAGAGAGAGAGAGAGAGAGAGAGAGAAATTACAGAGTGCTTTGTATGCTCATAACTATGTATGCTAACGATACGAATATTATGGAAGAATCGATGCTCCTGCTTACATAAAAGCTATCAATTATTTTCTGCAAATATCGCAACATCGATTAATTAAACAGCATTACACATACAGGTAAATTTACAATACACAGATATTTTATACTTGCCTCTGAAATTGAAACTGCATCTACTTTAAATGAGAATCTTTTTGCTTTCAAATTTTTTAATAATATTAAATATTTAATATTCTTTGAAAAATAAATTATTTGTTACCATCAACATTTTCCACGTAATGAACATCAATTAATATAACATTGTGCTTACTTTTAGTAGTGATATGAATAGTATCGATACTTTGCCCCCTTCCTTCCTCACCTCCCGATATCTACCTGCGTCACGGCGTCAAATCGAACATCGGCACCGAAATTGGACCGCTTCTCTCAGCCGCTCTGTAAATACGTGTACCTCTCTATGCACGTATATGCTCTCGCAAACATCAATCGGCGTATGCAACGCTTATATACGATGGTTCCCTCAGAACATCGACGTCGATGTGTAATACTGAGAGAAGCGCATTGGACACCCGTCGCGACGCAGGGCCGCAATAGCATGACAGCTCTTACAAAAGAATAAAAATTGTTTATACTACAACACAGATTAAATGCATCACATTTCTTTCTTCGCAAGCCTTTTTCTCATAGCCTAACATTGCTTTATAAAGATATAATAAAGCTATCCAACAAACTATCCGTTGACATAACACTAGAATATTTTGAATTTTTTATCATAAATTTTTATCCATTTTTGCAAATGACATTCATAAAAATAGATGATATATTTTATACATTACAAATAATATTATAATATGTGTATATAACATTATATTGCATTATACTTTACAATGATCTCTTTACTTTGCAAATTATAGGTAAAAATAAACATTTATATAAATAAACATTTATATAAATTCGAATACATTAAAAACATAAATATTAAAATGATTAACCAAATTAACACAAGAAATCATTAAAGAATATCACAAAAAAAATTCTGAAATAATAAGATTCTTATCTACGTTGTCTTTTTTATAACTTTTTGCAGTTTCTGCTTATTTATTAAATTATCACAAATTGTTATTGTCATGCATGCAAATCGTTTTGTGCATCTTTGGCGACTCGAAGCCATCTCACCGCAACGAGATGTTTCTTGTGCGGCAGCACAACCGGCCCTGGGCGTGCATCTAACCGGCATTAATGTACGAATCGATCATAACAACCTATCGGTATTACTGGGTAAATCATTCGCTCTCGTCAGCGGTGGTTGCGCGGCAGAATGTTGTTGCCGCTCGGTCGCTCGCTGTGCAGCAAGTAGCTATTGCCGCTCATTTGTCAGCCGCGTCGCTGAAATATCGCACTCTGGAACGTTGCACTCGACATGTTACACTTCCGCTGCAATTTACCCTGCGTTCGAGCGCGTTACACGATCCTTATCCTGCGCGGCTTCCACCCCTTTCCGCGTCAATTTTTTCAGCTATTTAATTTGTGTTTATTTGATAAGTGGTTTTACGCGAGTACGTTTTTATTCGGCATTGTTATATAAAGATATATCTTGACAAAAATGAAAAAAAAATATTAACATTTTAATAAACAGTAATTATTTGTATAAAGAGTATTAATAATTTCATAATTTTCATAATTTAAATTAACTATATATTTCTATTAATCGAAGAAATAAAATAGCTAAAAAGAGATTTATTATATAAATATTATTTATTAAATTTCGTTCATATATCATTTTAATCAAGAGAAAAATTAAAAAAAAAATTAATTTAATAAATACTGCTCATTTCTTAGATGCAATTATTAAGAGTGCAAAGTTAAATAATTCATAATAATTTACTACATATTTGAAGTTTACGTGTTCTCCTTGATGTGTCTACCTTATTTTTCTCATCGTTTCTCGGCATCGCGCGGATTCCGAGTGCCCTGTACTTTGAACCTATTTCGAGTGAGTCCTCGGCAGATCTCTAATCCTTAGACAACTCTTCATACCACTCGACATTGAAGAGGCTGAAGGATTCGAGGATCCAACTTGTATAAGTGGACTGGAAGAGCGAGATGGAAAACGCAGGAAAGAAGGACAGAGGGAGATCGTCATGTCGAGTGGGTACCATTAGGACATTCTCTAAGAGATACATCCGAAGAAGTACCTAAATGCCTGCGCGTTTAATCCACCAGGTGTGCCGACTATCACTCCTCGATTTTTGCCAGGAGATAATATTCGCCCAAGAATAATGTTGAGGGCAATACAGAACATTAGCAAAAGCTAGGTTTAGTTTGGATTAGCCCAAATTATTAGCCTAATTCTTACTACTTCTACTTTTGCGGCTGCGATCTATTAAATTAAGATAAAACTTGGAAAATAATAAGTATAGTCTCAAATTGTTTACTTGTATATATGGATTATCTTCATTTTTAAGATGATTTTGGAAATGTAAATAAAAATAAGATTAATATAATTAAAGATAAATTAAATATTTATCTCTTTCTAATATAAAATTATATATAATACTTTCAAAAAAATCAATAAGTTTTCTTTCTGGACTTTTATCTTCAAAATTAATTCTTATAAATTCTAAATCGATTTTCACGTAAAATTTATGGATAGATTCGTGTTAATTTCCGATTTCAGAGGTGAAATATCATATTTTCGAGAATTTGATTTCTGAGAGTATTATCGATAAGTAAAAATCTTCAACAAAGAGAATTGCGAACACTTTTTATTTTATGCGTTCACTAAAGAATTTTAAAAATCTCTCAAATTAGCACGCAGTCTTAGTACACACGCCTTCTTCATTTTAACATAGCGAGCCGGGCAATAAAGCGAATGATTACTTTACGATGAGATATCGATCCATCGATCACGGTTCCGTTTCACGAGGGCGTCAATGTGCCGAGAATTGTAGTAAATGCGCCACTTCGACATCGGGCCGAAGAATCGACTTCGTTACTCCGCCCAGCGAATCCGATTTCATGGCCGGGGCGAGTCGATCTTATTGCAACGATAAAAACGACGTTCATTAGCTCCAGCGAAACACTTTCAAGCTCAAAAGGAAAACACGCCGCACCACGGCGCGTATGTACACGACGAGAAATTCAGGACGATATTCTGCAAGATAAACGAGCAGCCATGTTGCAGCTCGCTGTCCGGGGCCCTGATTGGTATTGGATCAAACGAGGCGGCCGATCGATCACGTCCCGCGCTTTACGAGGCTGTTGACACTACCCCTCGTGTCTACGTGTATACTATACGGTGAATGTCGTATAATTCAGGATACCCGACGAAGAAACAGCGGTGTTATCCATTTGCAAAACACAAACTCGGCCAATCGCCGAACGGCAGATCCACGTCGCGTTTTACGACAATCGCTATCCGCTTTCGACGATTTCGCGTCGAAACTACCGCGTGGGAACTGATAAGTGATAATTCGCTATCTGAAAATTATATTTCGTGTCGAAATCGAAAAAAACTCGCGATGGAATGATAAATCCGATACATTTGATAATTTTATTTAGAGAATGTAAAAAACGCTTGCACAGATTTGACTAGCACACGTAATTTATATCGATAATTTAAAATGAACGAAATTAAAATAACTTTTCTTAATAATTTCAAAATAATTACAAATAATTGAAGAGCCATTCACGAAATAAATTTCTGCTTTACACTTTATACTTAATTTGTGTGGTGAAAAGATTCGAAAATTAAATCAACAAACAGCCAGTTATAGAATGTATATATATATTAATAATAATTTTTCAAATTAACGAGAAGAGCGAATTTTCGTCACTAGCGCTCAATTTGCATCAAGTGCATTTCGCGAATGTCGGATCGACTTCTCATAAATTGTCTGCGTGTACACGCGGATAATACCACCGATCGTCGACGATCGGTCCGCCTGTATATATTACGTACCTATGCACGTGCCACTAGTTAAGCGCGTGCAGGCTCCCGTAAAGCAACGCCACGTGATCGATCGTCCGTCTTGTTTGATCCAATTCCAATCAGGATTTCGCCCGCGAACTACAATCCGACCGTCCATCTTGCGCGCATCCGGCCGTAAAACTGATTAAACCTGTCCTCGCATTTTTATTTCCCGCTGCACTTTTCGATCGATTTGCGAGCTGTCCGTAATAGCCGATCGACGCGACAAATCGCAACGTCGCTCGACGCATCCTTGAACGTAAACAATACCGTAATGGATTTTTGTACGAAAGACTGAGAACTAAAACTATTAAATTTCTCGATATACACGAAACGCTTCAAAAATAACATTCTATGTTTACTGCAACGATGTTAGTTTTTGCGGAAATTGAGCGAATATTATCTATACAGTATAATTAGATAAATATAAACGTAATGTTAAAATAATTAAAATTATTCGAAAAATATAAAATAATTTTCTTCAAGTTGTAAATCATTTTCATTCATTTGACGGCCATTTCCTTATTGATTTCTTAATTATTTTCGACATTTAAAATATTAAATGACATCATAGTATAATTTCACTCTCGTCCGATAAATATCATTCGGATTACAATGTCAGCGATGATTTAGCTCTATCCAACTTTATGTTTGCCTATTTGTCTGTCTGCCTGTTGTTTGTTCGGCAAATATTCCGAAAACGAATTGACTAATTTGTGAGTGAGAGCACTTGATGCAGAAATCGATCAATTGACAATAGAATGTGCAACAAAAAACGTACAATAATAACGCAGATTATCAAAAAAAATGTAATGAGAATTATATTAAAACAAAAACTCGTAAACATCTTCCCGTTTGCATCTAAGACTAGAGACATCTTAAATTTACGAATACACCTACCTGTTTTCAAATAGGTTCGTCAAGAGAATTTGTCGCGTGAGTTATTCTCGTCACAACGACCTAGAATACTGCGTAGGATGATATAGAGAGACGATGGCCCTATGGGGTGGTCCATGCGTCTATGCGATCGTTTTTGTGACTATCGGCCACGGCGATTAGCGCTTGAGGTCCCGATACACGGCTAGGAATTCGTGAAATTCGAATGCAACTGGCAAATTGCCGGCCGGGAATTCGACGATGGAATTCCATTGAACGAGATGCCTACGTTCTTGCGCTACGTTCTTACCTGGACGCGAAGGAATGGGCCCGACGCGGATTTCGGGGCCCCGTTCAAGCGACGTCCGCGTTACGGCCGGCGACGGCACAAATGAGGAAACGTGACAATCATCGAGATTCATCAGTGCGTTATTATCGAGCTCCCCCGTGTGTTTCTCTCGTCCGAGGATCGCGATAATAATCTTCGCTACCGTTTGCCGCCTTTTCTTCTACACGAACCTCATCTGAGATACATTATGCGATACTCCACCGTGCATTGTTTCCTTCCACCAACACATATTGGTTTAAAAAAAATATGTATTAAAATATATATTATACTTCAGAAACGCTAATTTTGTACTAATAAACAATAATATAACTAATAATATTTTTTTCTAACAATATCTGTTAAGTAAAATTAAGCACAAAGCAGTTTTCAGAGTGTTTGCCACAGAAAACAAAAACGTGACGATCAATGCGTTCTCGAAATCGTGTCTTCTCTCGTCTAAGAATCGAAATGGCAATCTCTATGTTTCTTGACCATAGATATCCCACTGCTAGCATATATTATATTTTAATGACTGATCGTGGCGAGCAGCGTTGCGAAGGGTTATGATACGCGTGTCAAATTTGGACGGAGCCCCAAGAGAGACCGCCCACGCGGCAGAACGGCCAAGAGAAGTGAAAAGAGGCCCGATCGAAGCGGTACAGGCGGCTTCGCGCTTAATTATCGTACCTATGGCACATCCGCGCGCGTAAATCATTTGACGATGCCCTGAGACGGCATTCTCACTGGCCTGCACCATCCTGCCCTCCGCTCCAATCCTTTCGCCTCGACATCCCTGCATCGGAACCAGGATCAGATATTAATGGAGATGCACCGCGGTTCAATCTATTTGTTCTTAATAATGAAAAAATAATTTATAAATTTGAAATATAAAAAAAGATAGTTAAGGATTACCATTAAACATGTATAAAATATTATATAAAATATTAAAAATCAAGTATTTTTACGATTTTCATATTTGTGAAAATTAAGAAATGTCACTTTTGAATATCATATCTAAAATATTCTATTTAAAGTTCTTAATTATTCGAATGTATAATGAAGCGAGATAGTCGAAAATAAAATTCTATAATAGCGTTGTCACTCAGATTTTTTTATACGTTTCTTTCTTTCTCTTTTTAATTTAAACAGTAATAATCGAATTTTTACAAAAATTATAATATAGATTATATATGATTACATATAATTCATCAACTAATAATGCAAAAAGTAATTATTTAATTTCTCAAACCATAAAGGATTTTAAAAGCGTGACATTATTTTTTCAAATTTAAGTTTTGTAAGCACATCGCGCCAATATACATTGAGCTTTCTTAAAATTTAAAAATATTCCCATATCTTCTTATCCACAAATATTCTCTCCTTCTCTCCGCCTCCGTGCGTTATGTTTTATTTGGTCCACGTCTTAACCCCTTTTGCGAGAAGAGATTCTCCACAGAATTCACCTCCACCCGCACGCGGTCCTAAATCCTATGATGGGTCTCGGAGTTAATACGGCATTTAATCGGCGATGTGTGGGCACAACATCGTGGCATGCCGTGATAGGACGTGCGAGCGCACCTTGCGTGCACGCACTCGTGTACGCATGGGCCTCAAAGCTAATTATGAAATATCGCCTGGCCATTGGCAGACACCACCACCTATCCGCGCGCCCGCGTGTGTCACGTATATGACCTCCTCAGGTCGTTCTATAATTTTAAAAGAGGATCCCGAATACTCGTGTGTACTCGTTTGCAAACAACCGGTTGAAAACTTTTAATGGTATAGCGAAAATTGCAATCACGATGATTAATGCTAAAATTATCAATAACAAAATATTGATGAAAAATATTGTTTGCACAATCACGATCGAAATATAAAAAAAATATATATGCCTTTAATTGCTTTATTTGTTATATAAAATATATATATATATATATATATATATATATTAAGCGCATAAATATATCTTTGCAATACAAGATTATAATTATTGATGTAATCTTAAGTGCTAAACTATCGACGTTAAGATATCAATATTTGAAAACAGATTATCCTCTTATTACTCTAATATATCAAAATTTGTTCTTAAATGGCATGCCCAACGAGAATCAAATTGTTAATTACAAGCCAAGCTGACAATTTCGTATACTATGTATTTAATTAGCGTATGCCAAAGACGTATCGATTGAAAGTAACACGGCAGATAATCGTTGATTATCCTGTGAATTTAATCGGGTCATTAATACCACCGTTATTAACACCGCGCTCTAACGCTGCTCTAATTAAACGATCGAAATGATCGCCTATTTACACACCGATGGCTCTTGAGCGCGGGGCAAGAGCCGGCTGCGGAACACAAAATAACGGGCGTAAAATAAAAAGGCGACGCGGCTTAATGACGGGAATGAAGTTGCAACGCGGGCCCGGAGGCTGCACGTAGCGTATGCATCTCGCCCGGTGCACACGATGTTACGGACGGCAAAAACAGCGCAACGCGAGAGCGAGAGCTCGCTTGCGAGCGTGGCCATTAATACACGCTCGGTCACTGTTCAAACGTCGTCGCAGCGATGTTCTGGTATCACGCACGGTGTGCATTTTACACGAACGAAATAAAAAGGGGAAAATAAAGAGGAGGGGAGATGTTAATTATTAATGCTCTTTTTATCATTTGTTATTAAACGCCATAATTTAAAACGTCCCGCTTTCCGAAAGAGACTAGAAAGGGAGGGACTGAGCGCTAGATATTTATCATAAATTAAGATGTCGAATGTATCGATAAAATTTGCGTGTGGTAATACATGAGAGCATTTAAATAAAAAGACAATTATCGTACATACATATTAATTGAAACGAAGAAAAATAATAATGAAGGAAAGGACAGGAATAGGTTGGAAAATAAATAAATGAAAGCAAAGTACAGAATGCATCTCACGAGAACCGCGTCGATGGAAACCTGGATTGTATATTGGATATTCTCTGACAAGTTTTTGTCGGCATTAAACGAGTTAAACAAGCCGTCCGAATGTTTACGATCATAACAGTTTGCGCGCATCGCAAGTAGGTGCGTTAAAGCTGTTGCTCCTGTTATTAGCTTATGGAGTTTGCAATTGCTAAAATCGTTAGTAAGGATAATTGTATCGCGATCTTTTTATAGTATAAAGCAATGCAATATCGTTTATCATCTCTACGTGAGAAAAATTAAATTCCATATCGATAATTACTTAATGGCACACATAAAAATTTTTATGCTTTACACTATCATTATAAATATTTCATCTGGCAAGATTTTTTACTATCATTAAATTGTACTTTATTATTTTATCATTCAACGTTTTAAATCTTTTACTCAATACTTTTATTCCCTATCTTTTAATTAAAAATTAAATTTACGTGTTCAACAACGCCTGCTTTTATTTTTATATTTCTTGCAAATACACAATTATTTTCAATGTTTATAATTTAAAAACATGTTCTTTTCTAATAAACAATTTATGTTTTATGCATAATTTAAGCATTTTCAATATATATTCAATTAAACGCTTTGTAAGAATCGTGTCTTAATGCTGGGAAATTAAAGTGACAACTCCGTGGTCACGAACAAGTTCACATTTGTTCCCTTAAATTCGTGTTCCGACGAAAGCCAAGCGGGAGCAAAAAATGCAAGTCCTGTTCTACACGATTCCCGACATCAAAGAAGCAACGCGCGAGCCGGCGTAATGAATTGGCCGGCGAGTTATCGGAACGCGCGGGCCGCGAGATAAGCGAGAAGAAACCAGTCATTTTTCTTTTTATTATTTCCGCCCCGCCATTCCATTGGCTCCCATACAGAGTTTATTTCGTTCGCGACGGTAGTCCTATCGAGGACAGCGAGAATTCACATTAAAAAGCATCATCGAACGACCACCACCCCGTTCCAGACGATAAACAGTAGCGT
>NW_011933659.1:49749-68065 GCF_000187915.1 Pogonomyrmex barbatus | reverse complement strand
GAGAGAGAGAGAGAAAGAGTGTGAGTTCTTTCGCGCCAAGAGAACGGAGCTTATATTACGGTGGAACGCGATGGACCGTCTTTCCCCCATCCATCCTTTTCTGCCCGCGCCACGCGAGGCTGAAGAGAAAGAACAAATTACTTAGTAATACTCTTCACCGAAAATTTCCTGTGCCGCCCTGCGGTTTTGCGGTGCTGCTCGACAAACGCGCAGCTGGCATCATCGTTCGTGGTTTACTGTGCAAGATGCGTCAGATGGATGGAAATGTATGTGTTGGTGTCACGCGTAACACATGATGTTAGGTAAATTGAATATATCCTATTCACATTTCTGACAATTAACAGATAAGATAAATCTGACAAAACAATTTCTTTTAAGAATTAAATCATCGAAGATTAGTGGATAATTGAAAAACATTATATTTCATCAATGGAAGCTGACAATAACATTTCAATTAATCTGAGTCTAATAAAATTTAATTAATACTGAAAGAAGTGAACAATTTTAACTGACTGGACAATCATAGAATTCTGAGATTTATAATTTATAAGTCTAAAATGCATATAACGAATTTTAACGTTTTATCTCAAGTGTCGAAAGAAACGTGCAGCTACGGTAGTTAAGACCTTTACATTATCCCAGCTCGATTGAATTTCTCGCGGCGATCACCGCCCGTATCGTAACTCTCTGATTTGGCACATTACAAAACGTGGGTCATTTCGTAAACGATCCATTATCAATCGTTCGCATCTACTTTCTCTGCAATTACAGATGCAGCACTCGAAATACGAATTGAAACGAGCGGCGGGATTTCACGGAAAGGATCCGCGTTCAACTCGCATGAACGCTCTCATCTCGATCGACACTGGCACGAGATAAAGACATAAAATGTAACAGGCGTCCGTGAAAAGAGTCCATAATAGTCAGGGATGCATCTTCACATATAGACATGCACATAATGATATTTCGTCACGAATAAGCATTTTGTCGTAGAAGGCTACTACTTACAGTCATGATTAAGTTTCCCTAATGATTCTTCAAATATAGTAATTTTTCTAATGACGTTCTTAAACGTTATATTTCTCTCCTCTTTTACAAGACAGTTATATGTGTATGTCCGCGTGAAAAAAAAGAAAGTAAATAATAATGATAATTTCTAAAATCTTATTTTAATTTAATTTATTTACATAAATTAATTTTATTGCTACTTTAAAGCAGATTAAGAAAGTAGATTAATTATTGAAATATCATTTTAATTTTGCTATTAGTTTCTTAGGTATTATATATTCTGATCTAAATTATTCGTAAATTAATTATATATGAACTCTGAAAAGCAAAAAAATCTGAATTTTCTATTTATATTTAATTGTATAAAGTTATTAGAATTATCAAATGATTCTATTCTATTCTTGTATAAATTAAATTTGTTAAATATATTATAATTCCACGTATTAATTCAGTTAATTAATATTAATCATTTTCATATTCATTTTCGATCAATGATTTTCTCACTTGATATTGATTAACTAATTGAAACTATTATAAAATAAGTAAATTAATTTGAATAAAGAACCCGTTTAAAATTCATTAAAATTCATTTAAAACTTATATAAAATAGACACAATGAATTGCTTGTCTTAAATATTCTTCTCCTTTTTAAATTCAACGTCGAAGCGTCATTAATTATCCAAATGATGTAATTAAATTATACAATAATGATCTCATCATTATTATCCCGACAGATCGTCGTGTTCAGGCCAGCCCCGAACATAGGAAGGAAGGAAGGAACAAGGTTCAGGACCACGTAACGGTCGCGGACGATCCTCTGCCGCTTTCTCTTTCTCTCTCTTTATCACTCACGTTGTCTCTTCTCTCTTCCTTTTGCATTTCTATTCTTCCTCGCCGTCTCTCTTTCTCTCCATCTCTCTTTCTACCTCTCTTGCTATCTTTCTGCTTCTCCCTTTTCGCGACGCGACGATGTGTGTGGTCCATCGTGGCAGCCGCCAGGGTCGACTCGCTAATAACACTCTCCAGTCCTTCCGGTCCCTCGCCCCCTACTTCTCCTCGTCCTTCTCGCGCCCCCTCCTAACCGCGATGCTGCCGAGGGAAAAGGGTAAAAAGGTACCGAAGATCCAGGGCCTCGGTCCGCAAATCGTCTTCTATGAATGCCTCCACGTCCCCGACGGCCCTAAACCGCCACCCACCCTGTCCCCTCTCGTGCGAACGTCGCTCGCCATCCGCTATCCGATCACCTTCGGCAATCTTCCATATGATGAAAGAAACCATCTCACTCACGCGCCCGCAAAATGTATCTGTCGAGAAGCATGAAATCGCTATCCGATATTCCGCAATGCGAAATGATCTACTACTTCTTCGTAATCTTCAATATTTCTCACAGACATTACACTCGCGTAATTTCAACGAGTCCAGAATCTGAATGCTAGGAATACACAAACGTGATCTCTACACTCTATATTTGTACACTTTTATTTATCTATATGACACTTGTAAAAAGCAAATCTATATGTGACATAAGTGTAATTTTTTATGTTGGCATATTGATGAAAATTTGTATTGATGTAACAGTAAATATCTAGCTTATAGAAACTTTTTTGGTTTAATCGTAGCAGCTACCCTCTTTCTCTCACTCGACGACGACCGCCTTTTTACGATTCTTCGAGAAGTACGAGCTTGTCGTGCTCGAATATTTTTCGCATTCTATCGCTTCATTATAAGGGTCGGCCCTCTCGCATTCAGCTCCCAGATTCGGAAGACTGGAGTTACCCACGAAGTCGAATCACGCCGTTCTCTTAGAATGTAGAAACCTGTTTTCAGTTCCTCTTACCGCGATTTCGTCGGAGAGGACAAAATCTGTTCCCTTTCCGCGAATCATTCTTTTCTCATCGTCTAATTGTAAGTTAGCCCATTACTAGAGCGTGATTTTGATAGCTGATGTAATAAAATTAAAAATTCATACACTATTGAAATAAATTTGCATCAAGAAAATTCTTTATGAACGTGCTTTTTTTCAATAAAATATTTTTTTTTTCATTTTAATTTTAGGTTGATAAACGAATTCTTTGCAACAAAATAATTGTTGGTGAATTTGCATTGAAATTAACGGCTGGATTAAACGACGCATATTAGAGTTAAATGGCAAAGGAGAGAGAAGGTGAGAATGAGTTATAGCACTTTAAAAGGCGACGCTTCGCGAGGACCATTTGTAGTTTATCGTTCTTGCTGGAGCATTCGCGCGAGCACAAAGTAATAATCGATTGTCGGTCCGACCTAAACGTCGAAAATTTACGTTCGCTTTACGAGTGCCTCCCTTTCCCTCCACAACTGCCGTCTGCGCGTAACAAAACGCAGGAAAGGTAATGTGCGACCACGAACGCAAAATCCTAAACCCAAAATTTAAAACTCCCAAACTATGATTTATCGGGCCCTTAAACTTCCGTTTTTTCACTTCTCTGCACGTTTTTACGGCAAGAGATTACGAACGATAAATCCGAATGCATAAAGAGAAATTCATCGCACACCTCAAATACATGGAGCAGACATTCTCAAACATCTCACGGGGACTATTTAACATGGAATATTATTTTTCCAAGAACACTACTTTGTATTCGAGACCTTATATTTCAAATAAAGAAATATTAACATAACAACATTTATTCTTTTCGTCATTTTGACTAGTCGGCTTTCAAACAATTATTAACTACACATGTACTCTGGATATTATTGAAAGATTAAGAGTTAAAGAAATTTTTAAATAATATGAATATTTTAAAAATATTTTTAGCAAAATTTATTCATATTATTTAAATTTATATGTATATTTGGAATTTGATATTGAATTCATTAACATGGATTATATATATATATATATATATATAAAATCTACTGTTAACGAAAAATACAGTTCAAAATATAGTTGATAACAGAACGCTTTTCATCTGTTGTTTTCTTGATCGTGCATTTAAACCAATTGATAATGGAATCAAAAACGACTCATGACTCGTCGGCGAGACTTCGATCTTCGAAGCAAAATAATATCACTAGTCATCGAAGACAATGGCGCTTTATACCTGCATCTAACTACGCGATGCCAACGCTGCACAAAGTCGTATATTTCTCCCCGCAAATGAGGCAAGCAAACAGATACACAGAACAAATCTACATGGTGTACGTAACTAAATCGCTCATCGATCCTTCTGTGATACGAATAATAATGGTATACCGCGATTAAAAAGAATGTAGTGCTTTAAGTATGATCAGCTTTATCTTTGATTAACATCATCTTTATATTATTAAAATGTATATTAATTGATACAATTTTTCAACACACATGAAAAGTACGATGCAGTTTTCAAGAATCTCCGATGTAATAGATTTTATTTACATTCTCTTCATTTTTACAAAGAAATTGTTAATGCAAGAAAGTCTTAGACTATTGTATGTAATTTTCAGTTAATAAATAAATATCTGTCGTTATAACAAGAATATTTAGTTTGAATTAAAAGTTTTAGATTTATAGCTCATAATAGTAATTAAATACGTGGCACAAATAGTTTATTTGAAAAAACTAAGAATACAAGGTTTCTCATCATTTGCATTTTTTTGAAAATCGAAAAACAATATTGCTATCAAAATAATTCTAAATTATAAAAAATTTTAATTAATGATTTTTTAAATCATTGTTTTATCGGAAAAAATATTTTGTATCTGTAACATTATAATAACAAACAAATGCAAAATATATTTTTCAACAAAAATAATATCATGAGTTTTATATATCAAAAAATTGATATTAAATATAATACATTAATTTTTGATTAAAAATATATTAAAAATAGAAGCACAAAAAATAAAATGCAAACGAGAAAAGGACAAAAGAGAAAAAAAAGGAGAAAAGAATTTTTATTATTTATATTTCAATCTTAAGTAAAATATATAATATCATTATTTTACAGGCAAATATTTATTAATGTTTCAAGATAATTGCAAAATCTATAAATTGTATTTTCATAATAAATTTTTTCCTAAATAGTAAGATAATATGTAAGAAAAAAATTATAGAATTAATAACAAAAAATTTTAACACAAAACGTTATTAATTTCTTCATATATATTGTGTTTTAATATATTTCATATTTATTTCATATTTATCCACGCTGAATGTTGAATCTATATATAATTATTCAATTGAATTTAGGGAAAATATTTCACACAAAGCGTTTCATTAAAAGTCTTTTTATAATAATTTTATAACAGTTTATTTTGTAACAATTAAAACAACAGTTTTAAAACAATATTTCTTATAATTTTTATTTTGGTATTTTATTTTATATATTTTATAATACAATTTTCAATAACAGATGCATGTTCATGTCATTTCTTTTCTATCTTTTTTGAAAAATAATTTTTAATAGATAATCTTTACACTTAGTGTTACTCGTATTAAATATGTGTCAATATATATTGATTAAATGAACAATCGATGATTTCCTGCCGAACACCCCGTATATCAGAGACTCGAAGACAAAAGTACGAGTGTCTCGCTTGGTTCGATGTTACGCGTGCAATCTGCGTGCACATGCACGCACCGTGCGTTTCTCACGGTGCGACAAAAGGTGCGTGTATTCTAACGATGCCATTTTGATTAAATATACGTTAGACGATTGCACAAAGCACTTACAAGAAGCCCATAAGCACGATCAGTCGTACATATAATGACAATTAGACAAATACGTTTATAAACTTTGACAGCTCTTCGTCTGTCAACGAAATCATGATAACATAATAGATATAATTATGGAGGTGATATATTTCACTTTATAATGAAGAAGAAAATTATTGTTTATTGTCAAAAAGCTATAACAGACACTTCATTTATCATAGCCATATTATAAAATATATTTAAATTTGCTAATTAGCAATTATGTAGTTGCGGTCATGTCGTTAAATTCTTTCAAGTAGACGGATCGTTGATGTGATATATTAGCTCATCTATCACTTATGAAATAGACCGCAGGTGTCTGCTTGTTACTATACGAAAAGATAATATATCAAGTTTGATATTACGCAGTTACATAACCGTCACACTTTCTACTTGGTCAAATCTTTTTAAATAGAGAGAGAGAGAGAGAGAGACCAGTTCGAGTTTGTTGACGTATCCGTCAACCTGTCACGATTGGTGAAATATGTCGCAGGTGAGAGACCGGTAAGTACCGGTATTTTCACGGACGATTAGCAATGTCGATTGCATCCGCGTAACTCGGCGTCGAATTACGCATTAATGCGAATATCGCCGTAATTGGCGACGACGCGTCTGTCGCGATTAATACCGATAGCAGCACGATATAATCGACGACAATTTATTTCCGAGGCGGTCAAGCAACGCGTGTATCACGTGTAATATCTCGGATTTATTAGCCAAGCCTGCCAAGCGCAACTTAGATCGCGTAATACCGATACTTAAAGACGTTTGGAATGTATATCACGTAGAAATTTATATCTACACACGGCGTGTGCATTCCTTGAAGCATCCACTAGTACAACATGAATCCTTAGAAATACAACATATTCTGAACTCAAATCTAATTGAGTCATATGCATATATAATTTAATTCAAACAAATCTAAATAAAGGATTATAACAATTCACAATTTTAACACGATAAAAATTATTAACGCAGAGTAAATAACAATTATTGAGTAACATTATTTCTATCTTTTAATATGGCGCAAATAAAGAAATACATAATTATTATAATTATAAAGATTAAAAATTTCAAAAAAATCCAATATAATTAAATTTCGACTATGCACATTTAATATTTTATAATTATTAAAATTAAACAAATGTTTGTAAAAAATAGTAAAATTGTTTAAATGTATCCAAATAGCTGCTCGATTATTGTTTACAAATGGAACACACACGTGTTGCGTGCGTCTTACTTTCAATGCATTGAAGAAAATTAGTGATTTATGTTACTAGCAGCACATTGTTAATTTGCAAATTCCGTTTATACGGCACGCCGGCCATTAATGGCATGCTTCACAGACGAATCACGCGGTGTTTCAGGAAGTTTCCTATTGACGGTAAACCGGTCGTACCGGACTCGCAGATGAAAGCCATTTGTGCAGTGACACAAATGATTTTGATTAACTCGCCTTGTTACAAACGTCTGTAGCGACGTAAAGCATAATTAAGTGCACGCCGGACTCGATTGTCAATTTCCAGGGAATGCATTGTGCGTTACTTTCCACGCGTACCTCGTGCTATCATCGGCATTACTTCTAACAACCATATTCATGTAAGCGAAAGTCAAGATTATTATCATGATCATTTATAATCGCAAACGCAATACAGTAACAAATCTAGCAAGGAATCGTTAATCTCAGTGAAATTGTCGAATTGCGGTATTTTAAATTAATATCAAAATAAAAATTAAAGATCTATTCTTCTCTAAAAAGAAAGAATATTTAACTTTTTAAAGTTGTATTCCAAATATTCTGAAAATTTTAAATCTTGATAAATAAAAATTGTACAAGTTATGTTCAAAAAGCATTAAAATTTTAAAAGCATTTTTTTTCATATTTCTTCTAAGAAGTTTCTTTCAAAATTTAAGTTATTAAAAAAATCAGTTACGATAAACGTCAAAGGTGCTTCACGTTAAGTTGGTGATAATAAATTTGTAGTGACTCGACACTTCGTTTGGAGAAAACACGCGTTCATTAAATTACGTGCCCTCGAAAAGATTCGGTCGCAGCTCGTTGCATAATGCAAAAAACAGGCACAACTCGACACGGCTTTTAATCATAGAGCGCATTTTTACGCGATATATTTTTCGCAACAAAATACTCGCCCTGCTACTCCCTTTCGCGCTGCAATCTACTCAACCTGCACAAAAGCGTGAACTACGGACCTCAAAAGATGTTTTCTAATTTGGCCGTCGCCGAAAGCTCCCTTTCAAGCAACACTATCGTAAATGTCGGCAGTACGCACCTATTTCGACTTCAAAGTCCCTATGAAATGTGCACCTCGAAATGTACGTAAAAACACTCATGTTAATTATAATGAACGCGAGCAAATTATTGCACGTGTTAGCAAAGCTTACGTTTTTCTTCCTTGTTGTGATATTGCATAAACTCGCCCTCCCTTTCCTCTCCTCACATATAAATTAACAAAATTGATTATGATAAGAAATTTAAAAAAATAGACAATTAGGAAATAAAAAAATTTATATCAGCATCTCATTAAAATTATTCTTCATTAATAAAAATAAGAATAAAAAGTTCAGATAAAATTTAATCTTCAAGAGAGAATTCATAGAAATTCTCGAGAGATCAACTGACGCACCTTCGTCGTATCGTTACGTACAGATAAACGTCAAATAAATTTCAACGCGAGGCGCACGATTGCATATTTGAGAAAAGTGACGTGCCGAGATAAATGAAACGTGCCGCTGAAGAACGCGCGTTTCCCGTCGTGATTCTTGTATCGCTGAAGGACAATCGGCGGTAAATCGCCGATCGATTTCGACATTCCGCCGTTTACGATCGGCGATAGCTCGCGCGGCTCATTCGCAAGGCGCAAGGGAATTCCGCGACGACACAGTTAAATGTCGTTCATTACGAGAGAACGCCGCGAAACGGGCATCACGGGCCCTACCAAGTGAGCGAATACCGCTAAGTTCAGGACGACGAGGAATGTGCGATCGCGGGGCCGAAAGCTTCATTAAGATAAATCTCGATGCGCGCACGGCCGCATCGCGTCGCGTCTGGCCCGCGTTCGGACTCCGTTTGGGCCTTACGAACATTTTCAGCTTTGCTAATCGCAAAGCTGGCCGACCGCAGAACGGCGTTAAAATCCCGTGTAACCCCGTACATCTGGGAGTGTTTATTGATTTATGGACTGTTTGCGGTGATGCTTACCATATTGAATTTAAAAAGGAATAAATTCGGGCGCGTAATGAAGCCTGTCGAAGCACATAAAGTAACCCGCAAGCAACAATTTATTTTTTTATTTCTCCTTTCGAAAGAAATGGGCAGCAGCGAAAGTCGTTTAGCATACTCTGAACAACGGTATTACTTTTAGATGCAGTGGAAATATTATTTTCTTTTTTTAATAAGCGATAAAAATATAAAATGTTTTTCTTTGTAATTCTTACTTTGTTTTTTAATATTTGGATATTGCAGTTTGTATCTTTGAATTATTGTAACTTTGACTGGTGTGTAATACTGAAATAAAAATAAAATTTAGTTAACTCGTAAGAACGATGTTGTCAAAACCGACTCTGATGGCTTTCGATCTGACGTGAACTGACTCGAAACATTTCTGTGACAAATATAAAACAACCTAAAGTGACGGAATAAAAAGTGTCATCGAATTAGGATCTTAATAGAAGAGATCAATAGATCAACAAATCAGAGTTAATCATAAAAATGTATCTTTAAGTGATACATACCCCATTTTTATTCCCATATTTATTCAAATCAAACACTTTACTTGAACAAAACGAAGAGCTAGATTATAAAACTAGATTATGAGATCGACTCAACTCTGCTCCAGGTTTCACAGGCAGGGAGAAAGAGAGGGAAGAAGAGAAAAGGCGAGGGAAAGGGAAGAGGTGGTGAAAGCAAGAGGGTGAGTGCGCGCCGCAGAGTTGTAGAGGATAACTCGGATACCTTGTACAGAGCTACCAGCGTTTAACTTCTAATTGAATTGTGAATCCCAATGCCGGAGAGCGGCAGCACGGAAAGACCCGGCAGTTAAATCAACTGTGTGAATCGTCTAATTGAATTATCAATCCCCCGGTATGGAGGAGGTGCTGAGGAAAAGCCAGAAAGATCTGCGATCGAGGTAACCGGATTAGCGCGAAGAAAAATCGCACGCGAGGGGGTGGCACTCCTGGCCGGTAGGACAGAACAGGAGCCGAGGAGGTTAATTATCCGTGAATTACAAGGATGTAAAACCAAACGTAAATGTTGATGAGAGACGTGATTGTTCGACGGTATGCTATTGCGAGCAGATTGTAAATGCCGCGTCTTTGCATATTTGCGTTGTCTCGCATTGTCTGAATTCTCTAAAAGTTTAATGCGAATTTTTCATTCCTACGGCTCGATGCTTCCGGAATTCCGAGACGCCTGCGAGAATGCTCGTCAAAAGAGCCGACTGCTGTTAGGCTGTTTGAAGTTGAAGTTTTACGCTACATAAAAAATATTTTATCAGTTAATTTATAGCAACATATATGCTAATCAAATAAGAATAGCTACAAGTTTATATTTTATCAACTTTTCTCTCTTCCTCTCTCCTTGTTGAAAGCTTTCGAAATTTTCCAATTAATTCTTAACGTAAATAACAAACGATAAGTAATTAACTAATAACAATTACCGATGACTATCGCCACGATTTACGTCGTGGCACTGCAAACTGTTAGATACTCCCTGCTGCAGTGAAACAAAGTTTTAGGATCGAAAGTCGAGTGTAAGCGGCTTGCCGTGGTAACAACTCTCACGCTTCCGGGTAATTAATCAAATCCGGATCCGGCGCGGAAGGTAAACTTCAATGGACGAACGATACGTTGGCGCTCGTGAAAATATCTTAACCGCATGCGGAAACGAGAGTACAATCCGTCTAGACGACGCATTTAACTCGCTAACTTGCGGTAACAAAATACGATTTGCATCTATATACTCGATATCACTTGATTGAATAACATAGACAATGCAAATATTTTGGCGAACACGAAGCATTTTCAAGTAATTTGATTTGTGTCAATTTTTATTAACTTTTTATTCTTTTCATATGGCACTTCTCAATAAAATTTAATTTTTTATGTAAAAATAAAATCGGAGAAAACAGTTGTAATTTTTTGTTAATTTTTATATTCTTCTATGTTTCTCATATTTTATCAATTATTATTTAATGATAAGTAATAATACATGATTAATAGATTTATGTATTTATTGTATAATTTAATAAATTATAATTTTCTGTTTAACATAACTAATTTTATAATAAGAAATATTTCTTAAACTTTTGACATTGTTAATTTTATCTTTTGCACTTTTGCAAAATTTGTTCTAAATAAATTCTCAATATAGAAGTTTTACTGCACAGAACTAATTTTGCATCCGACTTCTAGTTTCTCGCGATGAGCAAAAATCGTTGATAATTCAAGAAAGCGAAGGAGAAAGAGGGATTAGCGCTCGGCGAAACTGGGTTTCCCGGTTTGCTGGTCGGACTTAAAACTGCAATTATACGAAAAGAATAGTCCGCCAAGAAACGACCATTGAATACCGGCCGTAAAATTAAAATAATTTAGCCGCGGTTCTGCGGCATCATCATCGACGGCTTAATTTGCCCTTCTAAAAAGAACGGAGAGAATAAAAGGGGAATGAAGGGAAACTTTTTTCTTTTAACGAATTAAATTGAGAATTCGGGATTCAAAATTTATCCAATCCCAGATGAAAATATAAAATGCATTTGCATTGAATAAAGACAATGATGATATGTGACGAAAATGAGAAAAGAGCAGAGTTAGTGTTACGAGCAGAGTTATAAAAGATACCTTTTTTTTAAAATACGAAAGAAAGAAAGCCTTTAATAATCTAATAATCTAGCCTTTAATAAGAAAGTCTTTAATAATCTATATTCTATTTCTATACGTAGCCAGTTCAATCGAGCTATTTCGCAGGAAGATCGAAAAGGAGGTGAAGAGGAACGCGTGCAAAAGGTATAATCTCATGGGGGATGGGACGCGAAATAAATGCGCGCGTCTCCGAATTTTCAAGCCAACTTTTGTCAAACCGGTCACGTAGTCCATGACACTCGGCATATGAACTATCGGCCGACATCAAGCAGCTCGCCAGGCACCCGTAACTCCCATCAGAGCCACCCCCCTCTTCCACACGTACAGGGATTCACACAGGCACAGGCGCATTCTCCCCGTGGCACTTTGCTCTCGAGGATATAAGCGGACGAAACGAGTTTCATCCTCAAAACGCTCGAGGGTAAAAACGGAGAGAGAGAGAGAGAGAGAGAGCAAAGCGGCGCGATCCGCGATTCCACGTAACCGGGGAAACTTAAACGAGATAAGTCCCGCCGGCCGCTATTTCTCCACAAGGAACGAGAAAGCGCAGCGCCCGCGAAAAGTTACTCATGCGAGTCGTCTTGCTAGATGCAGCGAGAAGTTATACGGTCGATAGCTGTTTGGATATATTTTGATAAGAAAAACGCTAAGATATTGCTATTATTTGTACGCAATATATACTTGTAAAATATCTTTTTTTAAATATCATAATTGTTCACATCACAGAATAAGCGCTTATAAATTATTAACACTGAGAAAAATTATATAATTTAAATTTTGAAATTGCAACTCGATGCTCGAACAAGCTATCAAATTATATTATAATTATTCGTAAAAGGTTTAAATGTCTAAACTTGATATTTAACTATCAGTATGCGCCAATTATTTCAGTTATAATTTAAAAAACCCGCCTTTGTTATTATCAAAAAAACATTTCGTGTTTTTCATGTAAAAAGTAGATAACAGAAAAACTCGCCTTTATTTCATTCCGACATAAAATAGAAAAGTGACATCATCGTTTTGTCTCGTTTTGTTTTGTTTGAAATTCCAATTCGGTTTAGAAAAGCATTTTTTAGGCGAATAACGCCTAATTTTGCCACCGAATCCTTGAGTCAGTTGAGATCAAGTGACGAGGAAAGCGTTGAAGTTTCAGTTATTCGCATTTGGGGAGTCGTTAGTAGTCGAGTGGAGAATGGTCCGTTTAGAGAGGATAAAGATAGGAGAGGAGAGAAAGGAGTCGGAAGAGAGAATATAGGAAGAGAGAAAGTCTCAGGCTTCGGAATCGCGCTCATTTTGGAAAAGCCGTAATGCAATCTAGACTGGGATCAGCGCGCGTTCCGCCTGATGCATTCAATGACTCGTCGTCGTCGTCGTCGTCGTCGTCGTCGTCATGGTCGTCTTCGTCTCTGCACCCGTTTGACAGAAGCCGATGCATTCCGTGCGACATCACGACTGTCGTTCCGCTCTCTGCTCGTCTCGTCTCCCCTTATTTATTGCCGCGGGATCTCAAGCGAACCGGACAAACGGATCGATGGCTCGATGAGAGAGAGCCTCCGTGCACGAAACTCGGCATTTGGCATGTGTGTATTCAAATCCATCTCGGCGACTGTTGTTTGCGACACAACGCGAGAGACAGGCGGCGGTCCCACGATGTTGATTGAATTAAAAATAACCGGGCAGGACTCCGGACCGTTTGATAGTCACGATTGCGTTGCCATTGGCAACTCCTAATTAGGCGCCGCTCGTGAAAACGCTGTTCTTTCCAACTCTCGTGTGGAAAAAATCCCCGAGCAAAAGCCATTAATTATTAAGCTGAGTAAATCTAAAAATCTTACATTGGAAAATCTAATTTGCTAATTAAAAGACTATGTATTCTTAAAGAGAATTAAATATGTTAAGTACTGCTTTTCTCTTTATTAAAAATTTTTTTTATTCTAAAATATAAAGTAGTATAATAGAAATAAGGAATATAAAAGATTTGAAATTTGTAGATCATGCGTTTATATAAAATATCACATTGGAGCAATATAAAGATGCAAGAGGTAAGCGGCTTCTGTTCTGGCAATTTTACGAGCATCCGCGGCACTTAAAGATCATACCTTTGCGTGAATTTCACGTACAACCGATGAGCCACTGCTAACAATGCCCAGTCGTATATCGAAGTCACAAAGAGAATGGCTCCCCTGCATACAAACGGACAGGTTTTGCGGACAAGTCGCCATCTACGTAACGGCAACAGATCAGATACATTTGGTTTTCTTAATCAAGTATAAGTATCGCGAAGAAATCATTAAAGTAAACTAAGATGAAAGATTATGTCTAACTTTCGAATCGTAATCGAGAGAATAGAATCACGTGCAGCAACAACGATAAACCATGAATCCATTCGTCCATACTTGAAATTTTGCTATACTAGAAATAAATATTCAATTTTTAATAATTGAATTTAATATATAAGCTTCAGATTTACATATACTTAAAATATAAAAATAAAATTCATAATTTTTATAACATAAAAAACAAATAATTTAGTTGAATAGATAACATATTTCATTAAATTAATGTCAAATTTATCATATCAGATTTGACAAATAGATTGTTGTTTGATAAATAGATATTTTTTATATTATTTTAATTTATTTAAACCGAATATTTTAATGAAAAAAAATTTAGCTGAATAGACAGGATATTTCATCTGCATTTCGTGAGATAGAAGGATACAAAAGTATTAGTTGAATTCTATTTTCAAAAATAGTTGTTCCTTGACCGAAGACTCGACTTTTCTGTCTCGTGAGGGAAGAGCTTGCCGCGTCGGTCAAAATGGAATTATGACTCGTCGGTTTATACGGCGGCACTCGTAGTTACGCGTCCAATCGAAAATATCGGGAATGTGGAAATTCAGAAATCGGCGTTAACGAGCGGATATTGCGTCAGGCGGCAATCAAGGAATTAGTTTCATTACGCCGTCTAAGGGCACTCCACTGTGATCAATTCGAAAACTGACACGTTCGGACAAATACGTTCGAGTGGTCGCGCCGACTGTATTTCGTCGAGATTCGAAAAGAGGAGAAACGAGAGAAACGAGGCAGAGGGGCAGGCGCGTAGAAAGAGATCAAGTCCCGATAATTAAATTATCCCGACGCCGGACACGATAGATATATAGGCGAGTCCTCGCCGCTCGCGACAACGCGGAATTGACTGACCCCGGAATTTCCGTTCCGAGCTTTCAAATGTTCGGGACGCGTCGGAATTTATTTTCTTCCTCGTGGATTGCGCATTGTTAGTGGTGATCGCCGGAGGCCCTGAATCCCCCTGAATCCAATAACAAAGGTTTCGTTTGGCATCTTGAAAGTGAAAGTGAAAATGCTCTAAGGTTCTCACTTTCGTTTGAAATTTCAAGCGATCTCAGTGTCATTTTTTACTCCGTTTCATTTCAACGTTACAGTGGTAAAAAGTGATTAATTTATTAATCGTACTGTAAAAACCTTGATATAATTATATCATAATTTTTCGTACAGTTAAATCAAATATAAAATAAACAAAATCATGAAATGAGATTTGAATATCCAATGTTAAACATGTATACCGTTAAGCATTATATTTTGTAATTTAACTTATTTTCAAAATAAAAAATATTATTCAATTGAAATTGATATTTCGATTAAAGAATAAAATAACAAATGGAAGAAAAAAAAACAATTTTACACACGCGTAGTCGCACACAAATGGCATTTATGCATAAAAGAAATATATGAAAGTCGGAAAAGGAAGAAAGCAGTATAGAATGTGCGATAGCTGAATCCATCGGGCGAATATGAGAGTCGAGCGGAGAAGATGCAAGCTTCTTCATCGTCGCTCTTCTATCTCGATTTATGCTTTCCATATATTATCTGCACAGCATCCCTCCCCTTCTCGTAAACCGATACTCTACCTGCGTCAGGAAAATAAACACGTTGCAACGGCTGCCAAAGCCGGCATGCAGTCACCTTTCGCACCCCCTTCGCGTCTTTCGACGAGCGAGCGAAGGGTTAATAAATTTTATATGGTCGAAGAGAGCCGCGACATACACACACTCTCTTTTTTCTCTTTTCTCTTTTCTCTTTTCCTCTCTGTATACACAAAGTCGCAATATGTGCAAACACAACGAAACAGATGAACATCGTAATTTTCTCAACAAATATGATCATTGATTAATAATTACGAGAGTACATAAAACATTTTTTTTCCACATTGCCTAAACTTGTAACTTTTCAACTTTAAAATATATATTCAAATGGATAAAATTCATATAAATTATTATAATTATTTCGCTCAAATTTAAAATTTATATTAAAAAACAATCACAAATATTTATTATTTAAATGTACTCAACATTTCAGTTTTAATTTAATTATCATGATTTAGAAGGCATATGTTGCACTATGCGCGATCTTAAACGAAACAATTTCTTTTTATCAAACATGAAAATTTATACTGCAATCATCATTGCTTACAAAATCGGAGGGAAAAGGGGAAAATAGAATGATGACATTATCGGCCGCGCCCGAATAATAGACGAACCGCGAAAATATGTTTATCCCGCAGGCAGCTCCTGTGCGGTTTGAACTTTCGAACAACTTTTTTTATTGTTTATCTGGTGCAAACTTCGCCAGAAGGGTTAGAAACCCTTCGCCAACAAGTAGTTCGTTTGTCCACCGGGACAGGAGCATCGAGGGACTCTCCAAGCGTCTCGTACCAATCACCAGATTAGCTGCCACGTGTTTCATGATGTCACCCGTTATAAAAGAAAGAGAAGTCTCACCACTTTTAAATATTTCCATGATTTTTAAAAAGACATGATAGTTATCCTAATTATCTTGCAAATTTCGCTTATCATACGGAAAAAAATTAATCTTAAATCAAGATCAATCACTTATATATTCTCTCAAAAGACTCATAAGAGAATATTAGAATAATTTGAGTCGAAAAATTTTAGTCTTAATCTGATTGAATTTGTATTGAAGCTAAATATTTTCATGCTGCTTTTTATACATGAATTAACGAATTATAATTTATTCGTTTACACAGATATTTTACAGCATATTCGTTGAAATCACTACATTTTAAACGAAGCAGAATTAATGAAGATCCCTAGAAATCAATTTAATTACGCGAATTACTTTTTTCCTGAAAAAGACAAATCCTGCCCTTTCCCAATTTCCGCGGTTAATAATACGCGGACGAGAGAAAAGTCTTCAGGACGATGTGATGTAATTCGCAGGCAAAAGGCTCGTGGAACTACTTGCGAATATTGGAACGCAGAAACGGACTTTTCTTCAGGACGCTCGGCAGGTTCAAAGACCGCGTCCTTCCATTTGTTACGGTCTATCCAGCGTTTTATGAGGAATTTAATATGTCCGTCCGGGGGATCCCCTCCCGAGATGGGATAATAACTGCGGGTGTCTGGGCCGCACGGGTATACACTTACAGATATAAATTGTAAGATTGCAACAGAGCGCGACGCGGATATAATAAACGGCGCATCCGAAGCCGCGCGCTTGCATTTCCCTCGTCGTAAAATTCGTCGCATCGCTTAAATCACGCGCTTTCCTCTCGCCCATAAAGATATTTCCTTCTTCTGTGAAGGATCATTTCTTCATTATCCCGGATAATAAATGCGTCTCAATCATTGTTACGCATGGAAGGAACGTCATTCAAATTAAATTATTCTAATGGATGAATTTACTATTTAATTAAAATCACAGCGGTATAATTATTAAAATGATTAAAGTTTTATCATATTAATATACAAAATGAAATAAAACAGAACAGAGTGACTTGACTTGTCGGTAAAAATATCGAATAGATTATATCTGTTTATTTTAATTAAGATAATTTTTATCGTAATCAGAATTAAAAACTTAAATTCACATTTATATTTAATTTCAAACGTGATTTTAAGTTTTTATTTTCTAATAGAGATTCTATTTGACATAGTCATAAAATACGAATAAGTAGCCGTTAATCAGATAACTGATAATATTTAAAAGAAATACAAATAATAAATCTTACGTTTTTCTCACAGAAAATAATAGTAATCAATACGCATTACAGAGAATGACGTATAAAGTGAAACGAATGAATTAAGAAATGGCTATTGTGGCGAACGTAACTGAAATTATTAACAGCGGCATTTATCACTCACGCCATGTCTATTCAAAGCGTAAATCACCGCGTGATCTATTCTCTGGCGAAATGTATTACATAAATGTGATTATTGCGCAAGGACGATTGGCATTGTATTTTCGAGGCGTCACGACTCGCAATGATTCCGTGAAATTAGCCGTCAAGCAAATCACTAACGATTGAAGGTTTCCTACTTCTATCACTCGGGCAATCAGTTTCCATCTACGTCGACCGGTTTCGATTCCACCTTAAAAGATTCCCTTGACTATGATCTAGGATACTAGATACCACGTATAAAGCGATGCAAACGTCAGCCTATTTCGTTAACGGCGATACATCGCGAGAGATTGCGGTAAGCAGAGCCGGTGTTCTTACATCACGATGGAAGTCAAAAGAGAGCGCGCAAGGTGCGACGACCCACATTCAGCGTGGTGGCATTTTTTGAAAACTTTCAGAAGAAAGAGCACGAGAAAAAGAGAGAAAGAAAGAGAGAGAGAGAGAGAGAGAGAGAGAGAGAGAGAGAGAGAGAGAGAGAGAGAGAGAGAGAGAGAG
>NW_011933659.1:27787-40314 GCF_000187915.1 Pogonomyrmex barbatus | reverse complement strand
ATCCACTAATTTACCATACAGATTTCGCGTATCACCCTCCTCACAACCCCCTTCCGCAACCCCCGTCTGAGGTGCGTTAAGCATACATCACGTTTGTGCGTGGTCCTATGTGCTCGCGCGCAGGCTAGCTTCGATTCCGTGGTAATTTCCGGTTCGACTGGTAGTGCTGCGTCGTCATTGTGCAAAGATAAGGGGAAAGGGATGAGGGGAGAGATGAACGGACGATGCAGGAAATAGATAATCATCGGACGTTTAATTACTTCCTAAGCGCGGCGCCGGAATTAAGTCATCGGGCGGAAGTTGAATCCAATGTGGAATTTACGGACGCTACTTAACGGTTGAATGACGATTTATTATTCGCCGCGAGGTTTTCTCGACGAAATGCGTAGACAGAACGCAAATTACAAAATTGGCAGCCAAAATCGTTGGAACGAAGTATGAACGTTTATCGAATATTCTCCCAGTATTTTATCATAAAATGAATTAATAGTTGTAATAAAGGAAATTCGTATGAAAGTTATAATCCCAATATTTTCTCCAAAAAGCAGATCTTTATTTATCCAATTAACGAAAATCTTAAACTTTAAAATGAAAGTTAACAGACTATTTTCTTGAATATTTAATAATACTATTAAATTTGTCGTCGCTTGAAGTCATCTTTATAAGTTACTGTGCTGAAAGACTTGCACTTGCAGATTAACCGAAATTGAAAATAAAAATTTTTAACATTGAAAACTAAAAATTCGCTTAGCGACCTTTGTCGAAAACAGATTTTTTTTTTTACAACAATTAAAGATATCAATAATATCAATACTTTTCAGGACATATTATTTTTAGAAACTTGTCATATTTTAATTTCACGTTTCAAAAGTGGTCCTTGGCATGTTTCTAGATTGCGATTGCGACTTTATACAATCGAGAGCGTTTCCGAAGTGCGACGTTCGTGACGATGCGTCGCTAATTCCCAATTTCAAGTATGAGAAACTATAAATCGATGTGAATGGAATTACGTAGCCGGAGGGTAAACCGATCGCTGTAGACATACGCGGGCGTAGATGCATCGAGCGCAAACTCCACGCATGGCGGGCGCATGTAAGCCTCTAATATGATTGTCTCACGCTTGGGCACGACTTCCCGTTTGTCACGCCGCGGGATTTTCTTGTAACGATATTCCCGTGCAACCCGTTACGTGAAAAGTTTGTCGTCCCACCAAATTAAATATGACCACGTAACGAAAATAATCCTCAATCTTATAATCTCAATTATATTATATAACTCCAACTTACAACTCGTCTTGATAACGCCATTGTAGAATTTCCATATCTTCCTCCCTCTTTCTCCTACATCTCTCCTGTGAAACTATGAAACGACACGTAAAATATCAAAGTTATTCGCATATCTCAATAACATGTTCATTATTCTTTATTCCTCTCTGTAAAAAAAAATATCAAATCCATTTCAAGTTCAAATATTATATAATAATGATAATTTGATATTTGATTCTTTTTTCTCGCATTACATATTTATTAATACGGAATGCGCCATTGATTCATATTCAGAAAAAAATTAATGATTGAGACCGTTACGCTGTTTTGTTAAAATAGGCGGTGTGATGTAAATAAAGACACGATGTACCTAATGTATTAAGCGGCAAAATATAACAGAATCAATTTAGGCAAAAAATTCATATCGAAATCCACCCGAGGGTAACAACGAGGAGAGGTCTAGAAAGCGAGTGCAGGTGCGGCGGCATGCATGCGCGACAACGGCCCCGAGAGGGTGCGCCGTCTAGAGCTGAGGGAGGATGACTAAGGTACTGAATACAGGGTAACTGGGATAATTATTTCCGTGGCCGGTCGGGCGCCCCATTTAACCTATAAAATTTGCATACACACGGTCGGCACCCTCGTGCGAACGCGCGCGCACCAATGCCGGTGAGCTCTACCTGGCCGCCGCCTTGCGTTTTAATCAGGGTCGCGCCGTCGACTGCACGACACTAAATTACGTCTACGTGATGTTTACCTGGACTTTTTCTTACACGGACGGTAAACTATGGGGGTCACGCGGAAGACAAACGAGTTGGTTTTTATTTCCTAGTTTTCTCCGTGAAAGAAAATACATACTAATCTTGCTCTTGGCTATGACTGGATGTTTCGAATTAAAAAAAAAAAAAAAGGAATAAGAGAAAATCGTCAATTTAATATAATTATGATTATTAAAGATGAAGAATATCTTCTTAAAATAATCGAATAATTTTGAATGTAGTCGGAAGTAAATAATTATTCACTAATGATTTAATACAATCCTTTGAATAATTATTGTATACAATATAGAATACACATATATACACATACAGAAAAACCATAGAGAAGCAAAAAATAAATATAAATTAATTTTTGGTCTTTTTAATTAAAAAACAATTTTTAGTTTTTATTTATTAAATTAAGAAATTTAGAAATTAATAAAACTTTAAAACACAAGCATTTTTGAGAAAATAATCTATTTTTTTATTAATTTATTTTCAAACATATTCACTTGTGTTTGCTTTTCAATATTTCATTAATATTTTGATATAAAAAAAAATTCAAAATTCAAATTATATTCAGTTCTTCGCATAGAATGTTTTATCTTGCAAGTAGAATGAAGAAGAAAGTACAGTTATCGTGACTATAATATAAATTATACATTGTCTGCGCAGATTACATGCAAAATAATAATTTATGCAATATATACGATTTATGCAGTATATACGATTTTTGTTTATGTGTGTAGTTTTCGATATCTTCAATGGAAGCTTGTCGCACCTGGCTAGTCGCACGAAACATTCCATGAAAATTTATTTCCGCAGGTCCGATCGTAACCGCGTGAGATATTACGGTGAGGCTGACGTATATTTCTTTAATTGCACCGGCGTTAATTCCGGCTTGTTTACACCAGGAATTTCCGAATGATAACGGTCACTTGATTAATTACAGACAACTGACCATCTTGAAAGTCTACGGCTTAAATAACTAAAATAATGAATTCAAACTAATTCAAGACAAATGCTTTTCTGCACTTTAGTTTAATAATTTTACCAACTTTACGCAAAATTTGCTATATTTACTTAAACTGAATAAATAAATAGATTATTAAAAATTTTTGCTAATAAATATATAAATATTAAAATTATTAATTTAAATATTCCTAATAATTAAACTAACTTCTTAAGAAATTCAGAAGTTAATAAGTATTATCGCAAGCGCCTATTTTAAAATAGTAAAAATTTTTATACAAATAAAGATTAAAAGAAAGAATAAAAAATATTGTTTTAAAAATTAAAGAAAGAGATAAACTTTAGCTAATTATTTTAATCTTTCTTGTGTATGTTTTTTAAAATTACTCAAAATATATTAAAAAAAAATGAGAAATATATGAAGTCACGTAAAGATGTAAATTCAATAAAAGAAAATAATTAATAAGCAAAAAAATCTTCCGTATTGCTAAAAAATATATGAGACAAATATTTCTTTATAAGTTCACTATATTTCATATTTTGTGAACAATTTACTAGCAAAAACGACATATATCGTTTAGACTCAGAAAAGATGTATCAACGTTTTTCCGACAACGCATTGAAATTCCTTTTGATTGAATTTCGATTATTCGCGACCGCTGCTGTGGCAGAGTGACTGGTCGCGGCCGCCGCGAATGAAATTGCGGGGCAAACACGGCCGCCCGCAATTCGCCAGTTTTCAGAAATATACACCCGCATTTATGCGAGTTAGAAATCGCGCGCAATGTGCCAAGTGCAAATGGCACGAGTGTACACCTACAAATTTAAATTTTCGTTATCGTTTTCGTGAGTACTAGTCATCAATCCGATCATGAATAAAATAGACATATTATCTGACGGAAAGTAGAAATTATTTTCACAAGTCCTTATTTATAAAAAAAAATATAAATCTGCAACATTGAAAGAAGCATCCTCTTGCATCCTCTTTCAAAAAAGATATGTTAACAAAATCTGAATATATCAAAATATTGAGTTTTACGTGTAGAGTTTTACTATGTTCTTATTATCTTTATTGATAAAAATAAATTATAAATAATATTTGATAAATTTGTAAACTAATAATAAAGAAAAATCAAAACAAATGAAAATTAAAAAAGTATACAATGTCTATTAAATACAATATTTCTTCCCGACGAAAATAATTATGTTATTAAAAGTAATTAAAAAAAGTAATTAAATAAACGAGTGCTCAAAATAAGAATTGGAATAAAAAATGATTTATAAAATTATCTCTTCGAAGGAATCTTTACACACATTCGCACAAAATATAGTGATCAAATTTGCATAATTAATAGGAGAATAATGTTAATTTTTCGAAAGATAAAGACTGTAATAGTTTTCTCCATCACAACAAATGTAATTTGTGGATAACCATGATAAATCATCGAGGGACCGCCGCATGATGTATGCATCAGAAGGGCAGACTTATGTTTCGCGGGGCCGGCTTTGCTCGATTTTAATAATAATGCGGTAATGTGTTTCGGGCTTATGGCCCGTGCACCTTAATTGCGAATTCTAAGTCCATTTTGGCGAGCGGTCATCCTCCGCGTAAATAATTCAGGGCGCACATGCGACCATGCCCGCTCGTACATGGATGTATGCGGGCCGTAACTAGTTTACTGATTATTAAATGGACCACCCCCGCTGTACCGCATGTGCACCCTTTCAGTGCCGACACGTGCTACGACTTTGGCACACTGGCATGTTTCGGTCCCGGCCGAAGAATTTATTCAAGACGTTTAATGTGTATGCGAGCTTCCGCTTCGAATTTCGCCGCACCAACACTTGACGAGCATCATTAATAAACAACGCACGGTTTCTCACAAATCTTTTACAAAATCTTAATCTTTAAGGAGAAAAAAATAATTACCTAGAAATTAATTTTATGGTTTTTAATGCTTCATAATTTTAATAAAAATATAAAACAAGAAATCTACTATTATCAAACCTAATCAATATTAAATAAAAAATAATATTTTATTATTTCTTTTTATTTTTATGATTTATCCATCAAGAATATTCCGTTTTAAATCATATAAAATCGAGATGCACCAATATATGTACTAATCATAATTCTTAATTGAGACATATTAACATATATCGATCGATTGAAAAAACACAATCTTCAGTCTAACGTATCTTCTTTAGATTGTGAAACATCTTAGACTAACGTATCTTCTTTAGATTGTGAAACATAAATAAGGCTTTTCGATGCAAACTAAATAAATGCAATAGGATGAACAATAAGAAAGAAGATTTCCGCGGGAAGGATGAAGTAACCAATACTTTTGTCCCGGCAGTTTTCTTTCAGACCTCATTACGTTTTCCTCAAACGATCGTGCCGATAAACACTCGACGAGCAAATTGCTCGTCGTTAACCGGCGCTCGATGTTCCCAGCCGACAAATTACACGGAAGAAACAATTTGATGAGCTCGCGGGAAAGAGGAACGCGATAAATTTGTCAATTTTAAATTATAATTACAACGTCTGAAAACTCTCGTCACCGTGTCATTACATATCTGTCGCGTCTCTATCAAAAGCGGCAGAAATAGAAAAAATAAATTTCAGTCTTTTAAATGATATATACTAGCACACATTAAAAATAAAAACCGATTACTCACACGGAATATTGTGCAAAATTTATTTGTATGAATGGACAAATATGGACAGTAAAATATCTTTGGGATATTTAATAATTTCCATTTCATTTACTGAAAGACAAATCTGAATACAAAAAGATTGTAGAAACAATTATTTTCAGACACTCCGGCGGTCCCTCTTTTTTCTATTTTATTTTTTTCTCTGCATCTCTACCCCATATTTCTTGTTCTTTCGATTTTTCTTGTTCGTCACTTCATCCCCATCGATTTATATTTGTTTTAACATTTAACTACCAGGGATTCCGAAAAGCCGTCAATGCGGGAGATCGCAGTAATTTAGTTCCGTTGCTTCGAAAGCGCCGTCGCAGCCGCCGAAGTATGCCGGAGGAACTAAATAATTAAATAAACCAGAAGAGACCGACGACGTCAATTTATTTCTCGTTGTTTTAATTCAAACTTTCGCGGAGCATCTCGCATTTCTTCCTTGGAATCTCGCGATTCCTCGTCATCGCCGAAGACAACTCGTTTGTGCAAAGATTACGACTACCACGTGTTTTTTTTTTTTTTTTGCCGTTTGTTACATGTCATCTCCAAAGATACGAAAAGCATCGTTACAGCGCCGTCTCGCGTAACTGCTATCGATTCGCGTCGCGTCGTATTGACGGCCGGGAGCTTTCTTCGACGTACTGTTTCTTGGTTCACGCCGATCCATTAATAACTGTGATGTATGTGGGAATTTCTCGTTACGGGACGTTACGCCGCAACTAACACCGCCCAAGAATTGACAGTTTCCCCACGGGGGGCCCTCCGCAATAACTTCCGGCGCGCAAATTAACGAATGAGTTGCAGTTTGTAGAGTGTTCGCGGAGTGACTAGTCGCCATACTAGTTCCACGCTTTGGCAGAAAGCCCTAACAGATTCCCTCTCGTCGTTACACGTCGTCCGTTTTCTCGCCTTCTCTGTATCTCGACTCTCCGCCCGCGCTCGCGCGCTATCAGCGCGACTCTTGAAATGTTCTTCTAAATTTACTTTTATTACGGGGAAGCGAAACTTCAACCCTTTCAACGGGCAACTTTCCGGCCCGTCCTACGTAAAAGATTTATAATAAAGTTTCGCGGTTAAAATTGCACAAATAGCGCACACTGCGCAGGTGGAAAGGAACACCCTCCGTCCCATCTCCCCTCTCCCCACTCGCGTAATTTTAAGCACCTAATTTAATTACGTATATCCTCAAATGAGGCTACTTTGACTTTCTCTCTGAGTTCTTCTTCGGCCTATCTTCGGCGAAAACATTTATAATAAAGTTTTGCACTTAAATTTGCGCAAATGTTCATTACGTTACTTTAGGTGGGAACATCATGCGAAATTTAATTATAAACCTTTTTGCCGAAAATGTCTAAAAGTTACCCGGGGGAGAAAGAGAGTAAAGTAACCCCATTTGGTGATGCCAAGCCTTCGTTTCGTTAATTGTCACCAAACGTAATCTGAGCGAATGGCGCAGCGCTTGAAAGTGCAAGGAACAAAAGGTCGAACGAAATAGCAGAGCAAACAAATGCGAGAACGACGAAGGTCTCGTTTGTGTATTGTCGTTCAGCTCTTTTCGTTTTGTGCGATTTTCTGTAAATTCGCCGGCAATGCGAATGAACAGTTAACGACGATCACGGGGAGCGAATTGCGGGAAAACACATCGGGAAAATTTCTTTGCGGGACACGTAGATTATTCCAATACCTTGCACCGGGAACAATAAACATCACTCTGTGAGTCAAAGGTAAAAGGATGAATTCCCGACACATACAACATTTACCTTCTCATTCAGAAAGTGACGTTAATTGTTCCCGTAACAATAAAGTATTATTGAGTTAATTAACATTGTACTGCTCTTATATGTTGAATATCAAATATGGCCGATTAAATCCGAGTCTTATTAATTCATTACCCGATAATCGCATAATATATATTTCATATCTCGCAGTTGTATCATTGTAGATATAGCTTAATTACTTCAAATTGTAATTTGCAATTTCATTTCGGGCAAATTTTGTCGACAGTATCAAATATAGAAGGCAATTTTGATCCTTCAAATCGTAATATTTCAGTGCACTTAGACGTGAGCTAATACTTTTTGAAAAGCTCGTAGGAAAGACTCAAGGGCGAGAGAATGATTGTTTCCGCGAGAAAAAAATGCCACTGAGAATAGTAATCCTCCCAGCTTTTTTTACCGTGCGCAAAAGTTCGGGCGTGTTGACCCCGCGCGTCGGTCGATTTAAGCGGAAGTAAAACGAGCGAAAGAGCTTCGAGTAACACAGATGCGTTTGCCTCCGTACTGCTCAACGAGTTAAACCGCAAACTCAATTGAACGTCAGAAAGAAACTCTGCAACAAATGGCCGAAGTCTGGCGCGGACGCGGACCCCGGCCTCAGTCATTTGACGCCTCATTTCTGCTGTCGCAAAAAGTGGGGTAACGACCAGAAGCGATTGCCACGATATCCGCACGAGTATCGACGTCTTCATCGTTTACTCGAATCGAGTATCATATAATGATGAGTGCTCGCATGTGTACGCCAAGCCCGCGAATTATGTGAAGTTCAGCCGAGGTGAGAGAGACACCGTATCCGTTACAGATATAACTTTTAATAATGTCTCGGTACTAAACTCGGTACTAAGTACACAAAAAATACATACTGTATTTAAATAAATATTACTTGTTTTAAGTATTTCAAATATATCCGCAAATCATAAGTTTATCATAAACATCATATTTATTCAAAATATACTCTGAATTTTGGCAAGTAATATTTAAATAAAGAATATCAATTTAAATTTAAAAATTGATTTATTTATTATCAAATATTCAAATCTGATTGTTCCTCTGATAAAATTTTATCATATTCTTTAAAAGAAAATAATTTTTTTAATATATGATGATGAATTTTCTTAAAATTTGTGAATTGTATTTTAAGACTATTATCGAGAAAATATTTTTTGTTAAAGATAACTTAAAAGAAGAAAAATAAACTGAGTAATCACATTCTTTTAGCAACAGAATGATATGATTTTTCTGTGTGCAGTTTTTATTTTAAATGAATATATCTTAAAAGATTTGAGATAAAAACAAAAGTATTATATAGTTAAAACTTCACGTTAACATATCTAATTCTGTTATCTATATTCAAACTATATTTAAACATTGTGTGTTTCCTAGGAATGTAAAGCTAACTAATGAAAGATTCAAAAAGCTTTTGGAATTTTTAATTCTTATAAGAAAACCTTAAACTGGCAACCGAAAATGGTGCCGAATCCTGTACTATTCTTTTTTTTTCCAAGGATAGTTGCATCGCGAGAGAAATATTACGGTTTCATAGCACTCCGCGTAGCTAATTTTTCTGTTGTTGTATTATTAGATTTTTTTGCGCTAGTAAAACTACTGCACTGGATTACGAGCACGGCATTCGTGGCGCGCGTATACTTACGTAAGTGACAAACTCCCCGTGCACTGTGATATTTTGAGAGACAACAGCTTCCTCGACTTTGCCAACGTGAACTTTGTGTACTAATGAAACAACTGACTATGTGCGTGTTTAAGCATCTGATATCTCTTCTCATTATAGAGTAATGCCACATTTTTATGATTACAAAATGTCCCATGTCATGCCCTACATTCCTACATCACCTAGTTTCATAATCCTTGCCCTTACGTTTACATAATTTTATGACGAATAAACAAAGACTAAATATTTTATAGGTACATAATTATAAAATATTTGTTATATATATAATTTTCACTGTATATTATCGTTGCTATAATATTTATACATTTGTTACTATTGTCATCATAATAAATCATTAATAATAAATATTGAATATCGTTAAATGTTATTGGGTCCAAATGATAAATGAAAATTAAATAAGTTCGAAATACCCAATGTATTGTACACGATAGTTCCAATTAGAAGCCGAGCAGGATCGAAATTCTCGCCCGAGTTAATGTTGAGATTCTACTATGCAATTAGCGCCTTAATCGTAAACGCTGAGACAGCAACGTGTATCTGCTTGTCGGCGAATTGTCATTTAAAAATGCATATTGCGGCGCGAGCGTCATGACCTAAGAGCTTCGCAGTCAGCTTAATTCTAAGGAGATTTGTTCGCTTACTTTGCTGTCGGCCGGCCTTGTTAGCAACACTTCTAATATCTCGGCACGACACGTTCATACCCGGCCCCAAATACCATTAACAAGTAAAGTTGCGATGAGGTGCACCAACGATGTAATCGTCGTTGCACGAATTTAGGCATTTTCCACCCAAATGTTCGAATTTGGCCACAATCCAAACCTGAGACTGACTGGTTACGCGACTATCGTGCATTTCCGGCTTATCTCACATCAATTAAGGTGAGTATGTCACGCACATGGGACACTACCGGACATTTCAGGCAATAAAGATAATATCGCGGATATATTAGAGATATTACCTAAGCATCTGTGCATTACGGAATTCTCGGAATCTCATTAAATATTTTTATGGCACTAACCATATAGAAACCATATTAGAAACAAATTGTTACATTTTACTTTTATCATTTCTCTGTACATTCAATAAATTTTGTTATATTTCATTTAAAATCATTATTTAAATTATTAATAAAGTGTATATATTTTAATATTCTATATAATTTTTAAATTTGAATAAATTAATCGGATTAATTCAATTAATTTTATTAAATATAACTGTTTTATGTAATTCAATTTTAATACGTATCATTTATTAAGACAAATACTTTCTTCATTATCTTACATCCGCGAATTTCCACAATTTCCCTCGTTATATAATACTATTAAAATGTTTTTATCGATATCAAACATAATTAACGTAAGTAATAATAAGCAAACTAAATTAACCGCAAGTAATGACGAGTATCATCTTTTAGTGTTAATTTATTCATTTCATGTATACGAGGCATTACAGTTGCTTGAATAAGCTTGAATAAATACTCGGAACATTTCCGAAACTATCGCGTTAAAAGCAACGTGTATTTATTAAAAGTAACATTAACAATATCTTGTAATACTGATAATTAAAAATATCACACATTTAAATGTACATATGTTAACAGTAAAATAGTTGATGCCTCAATGATAATTTAGTGTTTTAGCAATTATGTATATATTTCATCTCAAAATTAAAATATATCTTTTGACATAAATATTTTATGCGACAAAGGAAATAAGTTGTAGTTAATGCATTAATTGCAAAAAAGTTGCTACAAATGATTCTGAATTAATAATTGAAGAATATAAATATTAGATTTACTGCAAAAATATTGATTTTAATGCATTGGCTAATGGGTAGATATAGCGATGTCTTTCAATATTTAATACTTAATAAATCATTTCTAATTGCAAAAATCACAAAATGATAGAGGACTTTTTCTCTATCATTCAGTTCTCTCTACCTGTACACAAGCGATGTATCATTAGAAATCAGACGCTCTGTATACATTACATATTTAAAAGTTAAAAAAGATATTAATGAAAAGATATTAATATAGATGTATTTATTATACATATCTATTATGAATTCTGACTGAATATTAATACAACTCGAGAAACACAGTTACAACGAAAAGAATTACAACGAGAAGTTTCTCTTTGTAACTCGTTCTCTCCACGGCAAAGCGGACTGACTGCTAATTAATTGAATAAAAAGTGATGTAATTACTGTAAAGATACCGTATATAATTAACCGATGTAAAAAAAAAATACAGCGTAAGCTCGCGTACGAAAGTACACGTCGGCGATTTCAGTCGTTACTGCGTTTCTCAGAATTCTTAGTTCGACTTTGCGAATGCGTGCGTGCGTGTTCATATGCTGCAACACGTGCACCTACCTATACATACCTATATACACCTATTCTATGTGTATCACATCGGTCGATGGATGGGCCGTACGTGTACACGTAACCAAGCAATCCACGTGGCGTATTCAAGTGTGACGGCCGTTCTTGCATGTAATTTATTATGTGCATAATTAGGATAACGAATAACTTAACAACTTTCCGCTCGCACAGCTAACGAGAGAGATGTGAGCGACGAGATATGCCGACGACGGCTCAGGAAAACTGATATTGAGAGCATTGGATTTTTAATTGACGGAGCTCGATAATATTTACGGTAACGGTCTCCATTAACACAGTGAAGAAAAAAGAAACTAGTCCTGAAGATAAAATACTTACATTAATACCACAAACTATAAATGCAATTATGCACATTTACTTTTTCGTGAAAAAAGATGCGATATAAAAAAATTATCAACGTAATCATATCAAAAGCTACGTTTATATTTTTTAATCGTAATTGTTAAAAATATTTTCAAAATTTAACGACAATAAAAAAGGAAGCAGGAAAAATAAAAAAAAAGATCCTACAAAAATCCAAAGATATCTATAGGTTAAATCCAATTTAAATAATATACGTCTTTTTTTACAAATACAAATTCTTTCATTTTATTGAGGTTGTATTAAAAAGACAAGAAGGATATTTAAAATGTAAAACGAAACAAAACGCGTGCAAGGTAATGGAAAGGTAATATTCATGAGAATGCTCGTAAATCAAGTTCTTCCTTCGCTCTAACCTACAACTGATCGGTAGCGTAAGCCTGTACGCGGTGTACATCCACGACGGACACGCGTTTTAATGGCGAATTTAATGCGCGAGAGAGTGAGAAGAAGAAGAAACATAGGGATGACTGCGCTCGCCGCGCGCGAGATATCTCGCATGTTGGACCATATGCCGCTACGGATTAGGAGCGCGCATTACGTGCAAAGTGTTATTACGAACGGCTGGAGGCGCCTTAATTAGTATTATTATCGGGATAAT
>NW_011933659.1:9855-27687 GCF_000187915.1 Pogonomyrmex barbatus | reverse complement strand
TAGCGCGCACACACACACACACACACACACACACACACACACACACACACGGGAACCCCCGGCACCTGGAATCCGATGTTCTCACGGCGCCTTGTAATCGAGTAGTTGGGATAATCGGCAGGGATACTCGCTGGCAGAATATTGAAATACGATTTTAATTACTCGCGCCCGGCAAAACGCCCCTGTGTCGCAATTACGAAACGACGACGATTTACGGTAGTCTGCCTGCAAAATTGTCAGATTCCGCTACCACGCGTATACGAAGTCAAATTGTTCATTACCTCGCGCGGTGTATGCAATAGTTTGTTTTGAAAAATGATGATTATCCGATAGAAGTTAAAATATTATGAGACGTGTTCTTTTACAGCTGTTATATTTGTTCATGTTGTAATTTTTAACAATTTTCATTACACTAAATTATAAAATAAAAGATAGTTTGATTCACCGATTCGCAGTGACAAGGTTTAGCATATAACCACATTCTGGTTTGTAAACTTTAAATATATCCAAATTATAGCAGTATCAAAAATAATTGATTTCTACATAAGGTATAGTTATCAACAATTATCTTTGCAAAAAAAATAGATAAATAATTTACTCGAAAGCTTCTCCGCCGTCATTCAATGCCTCTCAGGCTTTGTCCTCCTCTCGAATGCCTTCGCACAATACTTATTCACGAAAACGTGATCGTTAATTATGATCGCGCGTATACTAATTACTAGAATACGATAATTGCATGACACTTTGAACGGCACTCCCGACGTTAATCACATGCGATGTGCTTTTCGCGACGGAAAAATAATGCAAGAGAACACGATCGCGTACAACCTGCTTGTCACATGCAACGTCTAGCAATTAAGTATAACAAACAGATTTCGAACGATGGAAGATTTTAACAAATTATGGAGAGATATCAAATTTATGGTATGCTGTTGATGAATATTAAACTACGAAATTAACATTACAACACTGCTAATAATTAAATTAAAAGTTTCAGACGTTGATCGATTTGGAATTAATTTATTCCTACGTTGACGAAGTTTTGTTAAATAATATTCTCAAAACAATACAACTAACAATGCAATTTAATGGCTTCTTTATCCAAAAATTTGAAATTTAGCAAAAGAACAATTATTGTCTCTGGATATTATGACGTAATAATAAAAAAAGTTACGAAGTAATAATATTTCATTTATCTGTTTAATTATCTGTTGACTTTTTATTTCCTATTTTACTTTTACTCAATCTCACACGATTAAATCAAAGTATTGGCTTTGATAAATAATCAAAAACAACGTGGTTGTTTCCAACAAATTATTAGCTATCGCATTTCAATGCATAATAATTTCGATGTACGGACCGGTTCGTGCTGCTGCTTGTCTACTGAAGTTTTATCGCACGAATAATAACACTAACGGTCTTGCGTACATACAACGTATTGTACGCAATAAAAGCAAATACTCCAAGGTTGTGTATCAATCGACTCGTTACCAGCACGAAATACTTATTACAATGCGCATTGCGAAATAAATGTCGAATATTCGATTCCGCACATTCCAAAAGAATTATGAATAAATGATCGATAAATATAGCTTTTTGTTACTTGGATCATTCTGCAATTCATATATAACTTTTCATTCTGAATTCAGGTCACAACCACGATACGGCGCGTTTAATTAATATCTACATGCAAACGTATCGAGATAATTATATACCAAAATAATCTCTCAATACAATCATTTGATATTAAATAAAAATCGAATCCATAGGAAATGAAAATAGTAAATTATTAATTTAAATATTTATACGTGACAATTGTCTCTTTAGTAAAAGTTCCTTCATTATGTTCATGTTTATTTTGCAAGACATGTCGCGTCTTGTCAAACAGATCGTTGTTTGGTACAATTGTATTCTTTCTTATTATCTTTTCATTTAATATAATAAAAAAACGCATTGTATACATCCGTAGTGTCGTTCAAAGTGCGATTATCTCGTACTCTGGTAATTAACACGCGCGATTGTAATTTTTAGATTTTCGCGAGGGAATGTTGCGTGAGTGTAATGATGAAATTTGAGAGGAGAAGCAAGAAAAACTTAGAAGGCACCGGATAATAACAAGCAACTTTAGGATAAGGATTGTTTATTATTTTATTTATTATTCGTGGATGCTATGGTTGGCGATTATATTATATTATGCAAAAATTTCATATTGCTCGACGATGCAAATCGTAAATATCTCATTAATTTATAATATTCTCTAAATAGTGTTTACTAATTGCAACTGAGAGATGCCGAAGGCATATAATGCATAATGTATTCGCACAAATATTAAGCGATTAAACTATCAAAAAAGATTTTTGTTGTCTTAAAAGTTAATGTTAAACATAATTTATGTCACTGTATTGAACATAATTTATGAACATAATTTATGTCATTGTATTGAAAAGTTATAATTTAATTTCGTAAAAGTCGTCATTTCCACGTGCGAAAATTTCGAGAATCACTACATGTCATAATGAATCGGATTATACAAATCTTCTTTCCAATACAATCACATACCTGCTGAACTAATTATACTATCATTAATTAACAGCATTGGTAATACAATCAGTTGTCAGGTGTGAGAAGATATTTCTGTTTTGGACATAAAATTTCAATAATTCAATAAATGCTTCGAGCACTCAACATCTTCTACTTAACATCTTCTGAGTACATAAAAGCTATTAATAAAATTCTATGCAAAATGCTTCAAAATTATATATCCTATTTAATTAATTTTTTTTCTTACTTTTTCCTTACTTTCATTATTGCAAATCTGAACAACAGAAATTGTTAGAATGCAAGAAAAGCTTGTGTTGAAGTCCAAATTTAATTTTTATTAAACTATTTTTATTAAACTGTTTTACATCTCGAAAGGAGATCTTTTTCCCGAATGTAGCCAGCTGCAAATCGACTTAATTGCGATGCGACGGTTCAATCTGCGTGAGTGTCCGCGCGAGTGTCTTCCGATTTCATCGCGATTCGCGACGCTCCGCCCGAGAGAAGACATGCGTGGGCGGCGGATGAGTCGCTCTGGCGTTCTTGTCGTAATCCCGGTAATTGGTAGCCCTGCTAGAGGAACACGCGGAAGATGTTCCGCGTGCCAACCTCGTCCCGCAAACTCATTCCTGCACGATGCTTGGAATATGCTTCGCATGTGAATCCTAACTGCCCATCGTGAATTATCGTAAGCTTCATAACATAAAACGAATTACTTGCCTGATCCATCGCCATGTCTTATTGCACGTATACACAAAAGTTATAAAAAGATTTTATCTTTGTGCATCTGATCCCCCTATCTTGCAGAATGAAAAAAAAGTAACTCAGAATTATAAGCTATTTATGAGCTTTCGAATCCACAAATTAAAAATTATGAGCTCGTCATCATAGATTGAAATTTGATTTTTTGAGTGAGAAGAGGGCTAAGGGAACGCTCAGTCTTCCTCTATCATTTAAAAAAATAAGAATATTGAATTTATCTTTATGATAGAATTATTTGGAAACTTTTAAATCGATATAGCTTTAATTTTTGAACTGCACTTCTGTACCTCTTTAAACAGTTCTTAAACTGTTAATTAAACTTAAAGTGAATTCTAAAGTGAATATAAAACAATATATATTTTTAATATAAATTTATTTTAAAAAATGTTTTATTGTCAATACTTTAAAATGTGTCTTATTCATTTAGCAAGTGTATAAAGTTGCATTTTTTTAATTAACTAATAGTTCTGTCAAAAAAATATTATCTTTAATACTATTTTTATTTTTAATATTGTAGAATATAATATAATATATTATAATGAATAATAATAATAAATATTGAACAAATAAATATTCTTTTAATAGCTTCCCTTACAGATCAGAAGCATCAAGGAAAGAGAATAAAAGTGAAGTTCATTCGATACTCTTCTTTTATTTTTTCACCCTCCTGCCGAAACCATTTCAGATCGGACCGTGGAGAATCGAGAGGAAAAAATTCTCATCAACGCGTTCACGGAACATCGTCCCGCGTGTGTACACAGTCATCCTGAGCAGGCTCTTAAGCAGCTCTCCTTTGACCCTTAGAAATCCGGCGAACTTATTCAACGCGCGGCAGTTCGTCTTTCCTCGGCCTTAGCAACGCTGGAAAATCCGTTTTCTGTCTACCTTCCGTTTTACTCACTTTTCCCTTCCCCAGTTCTTCCAAGAGAGAAGAGACCGGGGAAGAGGTCGTTAGTCAAGATAACGAATTAAGGCGGGATGAAAGGTGGACAAGACGAGAGGATTCCGCCTCTCGTCCCATTCGTCCCCTTTACAAAGGCACGTTACAGTCGGTTCGGGCAAAACGCCCGATATATCTAATCGTTGAAAATCTGCATAATGGTCAGTTGGCGTGTCATGAATGTATCATGCCCTCCTCCCTTACCTCCCCTTTCTGCCAAACAACCGAAATTACCGCTACACATCCGCAATTATATCAGCAATTATATCAGTTAAATAAAAAATATTTAACTCCATAAATTAATATTAATCCTTTTAATTTAACATTATTATTAAAAGAATGAGAGAGAATACTTTTCATGGCATTTTTTAAATTTTAAATAATCTTGTTCAAAAACTTTTTTAATTACAGAAATTTGATCTAAAAAATTTAAAAATTTCAGTATTATATGATTAAAGCTATCACACAATATCCAATCTCAATGAAATTTTTATCGTCCGATATCGAAATGAGAAGATTAACAAATTAATTAAAAAGTAATTTTAATGAAAACATTCATTTGCTCGCAGCAGCTGATTCTTCTCACGAATATCCTTGATATGATATCTTTAGATGCTCGCGATATTTTCTGGATCCTTCATTTTCCACCGAGACATTTTTGATAGATGATTCGCATCCATTTCTCATACTGGACAATACAATTTCATTGATTTAAAAATATATCCTTCTCACACAACACTCTATTAAGTAAATAGTTATAATATGACTATAAAACAATGATTTTCATGAAAAATTCAAAAATAAAAAGTATTAGATATTCAAAATCGCTATAATACATGCATCAAATTTTATCTTGATTTAGATATATATAAATTGTATATTTGTAGTTCATTTTTAATAACATCTTAAGACAGTACGTCTCTGTATTAATTTATGATATCCTAAATCTATATTTAAGACAGTCTTAAATATAAGAACGGATTATGAAGACACAGGTTTAAAAGAAGCATAAAACGTGCATATGTCGCCACCTTTCCAATAACGACTGAAGTTGATAGGCAGATCGGTACACTTGTAGCAAATATATTGAACCATACTTATATTTTATTTTTATTAATAAAGTTTATTTCTAAAAATTTATAATATATGTAACGTAAATTATATGAAATGCGCACTCAAAGACGCATTTTTCAATAAAAAAAAAGTATAAATGAATCATTATATACGTAAGAGAAAAAAAGCAAAAGATAAGATTATTAAGATTTATTACAAACTTAATTATTAATTGAAAATATCGATTTGGAAGTAAAAAAATATTGTTATACAAATAACTAAAAAATGTCAAATTATTATAATTCTCTCTCAAACAAATTGCAAATAATATAAAGAAAAAAACTTATTTTAATTTGACAGAATGCATAAATTTAAAATAATGTTTCAGTTTTAAGTAAATTTGTTATCAAAATTAATGATATATTGATTGTTTCATAGATAAAGATATCTAAAAATAAATTCGAGACATTATAAATTAATCAAGACAGATAATATACACACATACATATGTAATCATATTGTCTTCTCTCCTCCATTGGTGAAATACATCTCTACCCAGTATCTAAATTATTATCATCGCATGGATGAGTATTGTTCATACAATGTTGGTGTGTTACGTATCGATACGAGAGAAGCCGCAAAAAGAAAGTCACATTGTCTAGCTCGAATAAGACATGCGGCCATCCGTTGTCGGGCACAATGGTGAACGATGACGGGCCATTATTCACGGCGAGAAAGCGGCGAGAAAGCCGAGCTTAAAAGTCTCCGCATCCAGTGGACCGGCGAAAAACCGTCCTGAAGAATCCGATTTTCGTGCTTCAAGCATCCTCGAAACCGCGCGTACCCGGAAGATAAACTTAAATAATTACGTGAATCAATCTCGTCTCGACACAAAATCGAAGGATGCCTTGCAGGTATCTGACTGAGGACTCTCCGCCCTTCGTTTCACCGTTTCTTTTTTTTCTTTTTTTTAAATGGCAGCGATTTTAAATATCCGCTCAGTTTAAAGCACAGTATTACGTATTTACTACGTATTTACTATTTCGAGAAAGCCAAATCGCATGGAATTTAGAATTCCATGAAAAATGCATGCAGCATATATACGCGCATTCGTGTTATAGTCTAAAGAATTAAGCTTCAATCCGACAAATTTAGTTCAAATATTTTTTTATAATAAGATTTTACCTCGCACATTTATATCATATTCATTTATTAATTAATGACTATAACAACATTGAGATTTATTATATTTATGTAATAAAATATTTATATTTATAATATTTATTATGCATATAATATTTATTATATACGTAATGTATACGTAATGTAATATGTATAAATTGATAAACCAGCAGAAGCACTCGATACAAGAGACATACGTCAGGTTCTCGCAGCGGTAAAGGAAAGATATTTGTCCAAGAGGAAGCCACGATGTCGGACGATCGATCGAATGTGGATTTCGGAACGGCGAGACATAAATCACCTCGCGCGAAGTCGTTCGTCTCGAGATGCTCGTCTCCCGCCAGAGACGAGCTTAATATGCAAGTAATGCATATCGAGACAGCAGGGCACTGACAGTCCATATTAAATTCTTAGCGGGCAGCGCGCGTCGCGCTTAATATCGCTCATTAATCAATGGCATTGTACGCGCGGCGCGGTAAGCCCGCGGTCCAAATGTTTCGACATGGGACTCTTTCCAGTTTAAGCGGGTTGCGGTTGTACATTCGTCGCCAACCGAGATATATGAATCGTCCACAACGATACGGTGCATTACCGGCAGAATGCGCCGTAAGTTATGGGATGCGCCTCGTTGTATTTAAAGCACGGGGCGTCAACTTCGGTGATATGCGCTACATCTTCACTTACTCGCGTCCTTAATTTCATTGCAACGGAAGCAGAAAATTTTTATAAACCTTTTTCAAACGCGTTATAAATACTGAAACTACAGAAACGTGAAACTAGAATGTATTCTGCAAATATTAAAGGAATCCTATATAAGAATGCAAGAATAGGTATTACTATAGAAAAATATAGTAACTTCAATTTTAAATATATAGACAGATCGATATAAAAATAGCTGCGCTTCTAAATTGGCCGATTATTTCTTTTTTTAAAAACAAGTCTGTGTTTAAAAAACAAACTCAAGTGTCAATCACATTTACGTACACGGTAAATAAAAAAAAATTTATCTTTTTAGAAATTTTCGATTACCAGAGGCGATAACAAAAATTCAAGCATTCATTCAGAGATCTTTACGTCATTGTCAAGTATTTCTTTATTACGCACGATATCAAATTACACTCGCGAGCGTATCGCTCCAAAACTCGTGGCTGCACTCGCGCGAAAACGTTCCTAACATTTTACCAAGTGACAGCCGCGCGTTTTCGTCGCAGCCGACCTCGACTATCGCGCGATACGTCGAGATGACAAAAGCGAGCCGAAAATAAAATAAAATTGGCTTCGGCGTGTATCTATGCGTGCACGCACCCTCTGTCGGTGGTGGTGCCGCGACGATCTCATTCAGGAACGACGACGATCGGGCGCATGGTACCGTTCGGTTTCAGATGGACAATAACCGTGCGACGCGTTCCGGATGCGAGTTCCATTCCGTTTGTCCGCGTCGCGCTATTTAGAGCCGAAAGCTCGCACAAAAGCCAGCGCTTTCATATTGCTGTCGCGGCGCGTAAGTCTCGCGTGAATTTGCGTCGATACGCGCGCGTCCGGAAAGTTATTCTACGAGGAATCTGCGATCGCAAATGTCGGCGGCTTTTGTGTCGCTATTGTCTCCGCCATGTTTACGTCCGCGCGACTGATTACAGACCTTTACACAGGTTTTTGCCTCTTCCTTTTCCTTTTTCTTTTTTATTGCAAGTCGTTGCATACATAGGTCGTATATCGATCGCGCTGACCGAAATAAACCAAGAATATAGATGTGATACTCGGCATACAAATAATAATTTATTCTTTATTCTTTATTATAAATGGATCTTTGATTAATGCAAAGATGTATTACAATGTATTACAGAAACGCTAGCCAAGGTGTACAGAAAATCTATTTAAAATAATTTTATATTTGAAGTTTTTATTTTTTACGAAGTAATAAATATCCATAAATAGTTTAATAATTTTTTGTGTGCAGCGTATATAAGACACGTAACGTTGCGGCATGTCAACAAAGACGAAACGTTTAGTCATAAACGGCATAGCAACCTACATTAAACGCGATCTCATTTCGTACTCTCGATGGCGCATATGCATAGAATCGCGTAATAGGTCGGATAGCCAAATTTGCATAGTCATATAGTTAAGCGTATAGATTGGTAGACTAATTAGGAGCTTTGCATAGCGACGTTGTTTAGTTGAAAGTCGGCAGAGAGGAATCGTCTCCAAAGGATTACGGTCCCACCGTAAATATCCTTCATTAATTAAATCGCGGAATTACGTCTAAATGATATCGATATGGCTCGGAAGCGATACGTATTTTCTAAACGAATAGGAATAAATCGATCGAACGTGGCTCACATCAATTAAAATTCCTGGCGATTTTACAAATTATATACAAGTAAATAATAATTTTAAAATTACATTTTTCAGAAAATAAATTAATATATAAATTAATATATGTAAATTATTATATTTGTCAAGTAAATTATTTCATGTATTATGAGATAATTACTTAAAACAAGACTCACAAGAAATTTTTAGAAAAATTTAATGGAATATTAAATATATAATATATAAAATAATTACTTCATAATTATTTCATACATTATATATTTAATATTCTATTAAACTTTTCTAAAAATTCCCTGCAAGCCCTGTTTCACTTTTTATAACAAATGTTAAAATGTTTCCATCTTAATTTCCTCTCTTTTGCGACTTCTTAACTATACGGTTCTCGCATATAACTGCATATCGGGGCCAACAATAAATTTTCGATCCCTGGCATAGAGAAGAATTAATTTTTTTGCGAGCGCATGGTGTGCAATTTCGCGGTGGCGATTAAACTCGAATTACATGCGTGGACGGGGGTGGCCGCGAAAGGGCGCATTCGGCATAATCGAAGTATCGCGTGCCAACGGTATGTACGATAATTCCATTACGCGAGAGAACAAATGTACCGCGGATGTACGTATACACGCGGCGCGGCGGGCGACCCTTTTATCGGGCGCGATCTGATAATCCGCCGATCGGCGGTGGCGACGGCGGTAGGGCGGTGGAGACTAAAAGCGGCTGCGTGAGATACGCGGCTAATTCACGTCGCGTGAAAAACCGGCGTTGCGAGCTGCATAAAATATACCCGGCGGCGTACGCGACGCGACAGCACCCTCGACACGACTGCGAATGCGAGATATCTTGTCGTTTCGCTTGTAACTCCAAAAATTCATTCCCACCCTTTAAAAAATTCCATTCCACGGAATGAGAGATATTATCGTGCATTTTATTAGTCCCTACTTACAAATGTATACGTACACGGACGGTTTTATGCGGACGGATATCGATTGATAGCGAATGTTTTTTTTTTTCATCAAATTGTGGTTTATTCTCGCATAAAGAACTTAATATTGGTCACCGGCAATGGATTATTGTTAAAATGCTGATATTTCAAAACGGTGGCAATTGCAATATAATCCGTTTATTTATATGGTGGGAATATTTCAATCAAATCAATCTATTCTTCAATATTAATAATTGTTCTATTAAAATGTTCGGGTATTATTTAATAAGAAAATGGAACACTTATTTAATATAAATTTTCTTAATTATATTTCATATTAAAAGATGATCGACAATTATTTAAGTCCGTTTATTTCCGTTTTATATTCATTTCATATAACCCGCAGATTTATATTAATATTTAAAAATAAAATGAAAATAATTAATTAGCAGTCTACGGATGTAGTAATTCATTTATATAGTAGAGAATTCATGAATATGTTTTTTTCAAACTTAATAGGATTATGAAATATTATTTTTCTAAAATATATTCTTCTGGTATCAAATTTTACGGTTATTTATACGGTTATTTATGATTATTTAGATTCATTATTTGTCACTTTATGAATTTCATTGAAAAGTTGCACAGTTTTCAAAAGCTATTTAATCCGTGCTAAAACTGCAGCATTAAACGGGAGCGAAACTTTCTTAATAAAGACGATTAATGCGCTTCTCTGACTTTAATAAGAAAACTTCACACATGATATCTTGTTTTGTGGCAACCTTGTCATTCCATACTTTACAAATCGTATGAAAATATAATATAATTCAAATTCACGTGTGTTATTAAAATTTTATGTAAAATGTTTATCTTTCTAATAGTATAATAATTTAAATTAAAAACATTTAAAACACAATTTACACAATGTAAATCTACATTTCCTACAAAAGTGCATATTATCTAACTTTATTTTTTATATATTATTTATTTAGCGTTTGTTTAAAATAATAAAATTAATTTTACATTGCGTGTTAAATGTCACTGCTGATAATTGATGAAGTGAAATCAAAAGACATGAACATATCGTCGAGATTGTGAATGAGCAGACTATTTTCAATCCGAGAGGGAATTTCGTTCAGGAATCTTTTCGACGTAAGACACGATATACGGACGAGTGCGAACAATCTGAACAAAAAAAGCTCGTAAGCTCGTCTGGTACGACGCCGCTGCGTCTGTTCATTTACATAGCCTGATGCATTTATAGATCGTTACACCGCACTGCGTCGCTATTAACTCATATTTTTCGCGTTACTCGCCGCATCGTGAGTTACGGACGATTTACTTGAGCGACTTCCTGCACAAAGCTTATAAATATCATGACAGACACAGTGACTGCAGCGTTGTCTACCTTCTAGATCTTCTAGTTGTATTTGTTTCTTTTGTCGGCAAATTTATCTCTGTGTAATAATTATGCTTCCACGATATTATTGTTTTTACACATTATATATCTTGGAGATCTTAAATTTATACGAAATTTTTAGAATAGAGTCTAATAAAAACCAAACAACCTGAATCTCTAGTATCAAATTTTTATATATTTTAAGCTCATAATTTTATCAATTGGCGAAATATCAATTTCTTATTCGTTTCATATTAATCTGGATATATTTTTATAAATTTAAGAATTTTTTTAATTTAGAAGAGATTATTTGCATCACATTTTTTATATTAATTTACAAAATCGTCTGTGGAAGATGATTTTGACATATTTTCTTTTGTCTTCAATCGGTGCGTTTGTTCGTTTAGAAAGAAAATTAGTCTGCTGTCTCGGTCGGCTCTAATTAGGAACAACGCTCTATTCATTTTCGAATCAGAGTGCAGATTTGCTCGCGTCTGACATAAACGCATGTAACTCTGAACCGGAACCTGGTTAATCGCGATCGGCCGTCGCTCAGTTGCGAATGAACGCATTGACGCGATTAGCAGAACTGCGGTGTCGAGGCGCAAACAAAACGCGCGTTTTCTACCCGTCCCTGACGATTCATCGTGGCGAATATTTGACTCGCGCGATCCGAAAGCAAAATACATAACGTGCATCGCCGGACAAACGCATCCGCGCTCGTTCCCTTTTTGCGGCTCGCGTGCGAATGTTCTCGTCCGGCCGGCGAAAATATCTCGCATATTTTTGTTGGGAATTAATACCGGACCGTAATACCGGCCAGCGGGTGCGCACTGAAAATTCTCTCGACAAACAACCCTCCTGCCACCCACCTATCTCCGTTCTCTCTCTCTCTCCCCCGTGACGCTAAAGGGCGCACACCGTGGCCGCACGTGTCTGCGATTTCCACGTGTGTCCGTGTCTTGGGGAAAGCGGCTGTATACAGTAATCTACGGGGTGCGTAAAAAAATAGATTAATATGTTCAAATTTTGATGTAATCGATCGCTCGATCGATGGACATTAAAGAAATTACATCGTAACCGGTTGTGGATAAACGTGCATCGAGACCGAAAGAGAAATAAATTGATTTCAACTCGTTTATGTTTATAATTAAATATTAAATTAAATTTTGATTCATCTAAACGAATCTGAAACGAATTAAAAATTTTATTAATTTACACTTTCTTTTCACACGTCGAATCTAGCTCTTAAGTATACCTGAATTGAAAGTTCCAAATGTAATTTAGATTTCATACTTGGACGGACGGTCTTCTCTCCAAACCTGTAGAAAAAAATTTAGCCTTGCTGCTTGGGTGGAGCGTTTTCCAAACCACCTTGTATAGAAGCCTACAGTGTATCTGACAACGTTTGTGTACGCTTCGTCTATGTGTTCGACAAGTACGCGGATGTCTGGGACCGCTTGTGAGAGCGGGAAAACGCGGGAACCGGCAAAATGGTCAACCGTAACCCCCCGACCCTGGCTCTTCTCGCCCTTTCGTCCCCTCGCAAACCCCCACGGGCGCATATTCGCCGTCTGGAATTCCTCAAGTTTGCCGAGGGACAGAAATTAGTTAGAGCGACGTAATTGCTGGAATGTATGCGTTCGCCCGTTAACGTTATGGCACCTCTCATTACCGTTCTAACGGCAGCTGACACGAGCTTCCGCCTCCAAATGCGCCATTCCCGAAAAAAGAAAGGATCAAAATCACCTTGGGGTGAGGACCGGTGCGATAAAGCGTTAGGATCCCATCACGGTATTTCATTCTCGTGAATACATTATATGATCTAGGTGTTCTATCATATATGAAAATAATTTTTCATAAAGTATGTTCACGAAAAGAATAGTTTTGCGGATAAATCTAAAAATTTGGCCGGATACAAATCTGGAAATAATTTTGTTGGATCATCAAAAATATCACGTAGGACATTTAAACATGAAATTAATAAAAGGCAAAAATTTTTTATTTTCTAACATCTAATTTGAACGTCGCATATAACAAATATTTTGAAGGCTCAAAAAAATTACTTTTAGATTTGTATCTGGGCAAATTTTTAGATTTGCCAGCAAACTTCTTTCCGTGTATCACACAGAATAGGTGTGATTTTCTCTTCCTCTTTTTTTCATTTGTGTAATGTCACATTCTCAAAATCCACTGGAATATTGTAAAAGATTTTTTAGTTTGTGTTCGATTATTCACCGTCGACTCATAAATAGCCGAAGTCTCGTCGAACGCAGTTTAATCAAGTTCGGCAAGTACGCCGAAGTACGATGTGGCGGTTGTCGGGGTCAGTACATGCATTCTATACTAGCCAGGGGAATTTTGTGGACCTCACGCGGTCACCCACTGTAATATTAATGGCTTGAATATGAAATTTGCTTAATCATGACTAACGGGATGACCCAATGGAATCACAATAGGTTCGCTGCCGTTCGCCCGACGCGTCAATTCCAAATAATGACCAACGCGGAGCTCGCGTGAAGAAGCATAAAAAGTGCATGATTCACTACAGCTTTGCAAAATCATATCGATTTTGTGTCTCATCACCCCGAGAAAGTTCGTGAAATTTAATAAAGAATGGTAAAGACGGTTTAATAGAAATAGAAAGTTAATCGAATTTCAAAGTGAAATCGCGTTTACTAACTTACTTTTATTCACTTCAATTTATTCAACTAACTTTCTTGATTCGCAAGAACCACCCTTACATCCAATTACAGTGTATTTTCCCTGAGGTACAAAATTTCAATTTAATTAATCCGATTTCCATAGTTTTTCGATTGATGATATTAAAAATTTTTCTAAAATATTAAAAAAATACATTTCCAAGCAATATTATTTTAGGATATTATCAAATACATTTAATTTTATTAATGTAATTTAGAAATATTAGATATATATGTAAGAATTTTATTCTCTTTACAAACAAAATACCCTCATGAATACTTCAGACATGACCCTAATGGCCAGTAACATTTTCTTGCTTAATTAGTGTGAGTAATGCCGCGCATTTGACCATTTCGTATCTGTGGCTACGACGGTAAAAAGATACCGAGCGTAAAAGAAAATCCGAAGGATGCTAAAAGTGGGAATGACAAATCCGAGGAGACGGGAAAACAAAGCGCGACTGAGGGACCAAAATTACGAAAAACAATGAAAAATGTTCATTAGTTATGGGGGTTATCAAGTACGTCCATTTTCTTCCTAACAAAATCGTCTTGGCTATATCTCACGTTATGCGAAAAACATGTTTGCATACCTTCTGAGTCCCGCATTGCACATCATATATATACATGCATATCATTTTAATATTTCCTCATTAATAAATTAAATTATGATTATCTCATAATTTAATACTGTGTTGATTATTTACTTTATTTATAATTTAACGATAAATCTCGTTAATTATGTTATGCTATGATTTCTATTATGATTTTTAAGAATTAATTAATTTGTAGAGGCCCTCCACCACCCCCGCCGACTTCAATTGACGGTCCTCTTTTCTTGTACATGTTTATTTTAAATTTTCTTACATTTATTATTTTTTATACAACATAATTTAATATTGAAAGATACAGATTAAATATAAAGGTATATAATCAAGTAAAACACATTTCATGTAAAGTTTATATCATAACAAAGTAAAATTCAGTAAAGTTCATTCAATAAAATATAAAAGTTTAATAAGAAAAAAACATTATAATATAATAGAATAATAAAATTGTTGTATTGTTTGGTACAGTAACAAAAATTGTTATTGTTCAGTCAAAATATTTATCTGATAAAATCTAAATTTGTGAAGGCCCTCCACCATCCCCGCTGATTTTGATCGACGGTCCTCTTTTCTTTGCTATATGTTATTATATTATTTATGTATTATATTTTTTAATATTTATTCTTTATATATACAATTAAATTTAGTATACAAATAATACAATATAAAGTTAAATATAACAATCAAATACAATAGTATAATATAATAAAAATACAAAAGTTTTTACAAGATACAATAGAATAAATTTTTAGTATTCCTATCCGACCGAAAATTTATCAAAATTTTTAATTTATAAAATATAATAAAATTATAATTATAAATTGTTTATTCAAATTTTTATGGTTTTTCTTGCCTACCTGTATTTCTTAATTAAAATTTCGTATTTAACCTTATTAATTATTGTTTTATAATTAATACTTTAAATGAATTTATTATAGAATTTTCAATTTTCAAATTATAATATATATGTTATATATATTATATATTATATAGTATATATTATATATTTGTTAAATCTGCATCAATTCTTTTCCATCCGAATTTTTACCCACCCGAATTTTCATAGCGTTGCTATCTATCGAATTTTAATCTCTATCTGCTCGTGAATTTTCCTTATAGTTTTCTTACCTAATCAAATCCCTATTTTGTGCTGGCTAATCCAGCAGAGTTCCATGATTATTCAATATATATTTAGGAAATATATTCAGAAAAGAAATCAATAATCAAAAATATATAAAAGACATAGATGACATTTTGTTATTTCCCTCCCAAAATTACGTGCAATTGCACGAATGATATAAAAAACTTTAACCACTTATTTATTTTGGTTAGTATCAATTAATCTTTCATGATTCTTCAGGCCAGATTGGACCTACCTTTCGTTGCTCCTGGCCACGTTGCTCCATCGTCGATTCTGACGGTATAGCCAGAGATTCTAGCCACATATAGAAGAAGTGATAAGGAGATATACTCCTTATGGGCTACTTTTTCAATTCCGACAGATTTTTCGCTTTTTACACGGACATCAGTCATAAAAATCATGTCGATCGCCAGGGCCATTCAAATGTTAATAAAATATGAAATTTGTGATAACGATTTTTAAAATTAATTTATTTATAATATTGCAACATGAGTAAACTTCGATTCAAAATAAAAAATTTGATTTTTATGTATTATGAATGAAACTTAAGAAAATTGGAAAATAAGTGGAATTAATTATAATTGAATAATAAGTAAAATATTGCATAAAAATAAAAATAAAAATGATTATAATATACATAAAGAATAATATATACTTAAGCCGAAAAAATCTAAGGCCCATATTATTCGCCGTCTGCATTATTCGCGTACGACAAAACCGTTATTTAAATCTTACCATAAATCAGGTGAGAATGACAAAAGATTTACGATGAATGACGTGAGATTCAAACAAGACAATAAATTTCTCATATATTCAGCATGACAATATAATATACAATATGCAATATACAATTTTACAAATTATGGTATCAATTATTCATATCAATTCTAAATACTAGATACTGTACACATCTATGTACAATAGTAACATTTATCAATTACAATAGTAATTACAATAATAAATAATAATAAATAAGTAATAATAAATAATGTAAATGAAAAAATATATGTTAATATTTATTAAATTAGGATTTAAATTAAAAATAAACTTTCAAATATTTTAATATTTTAAAACTAACATTTTAAATAAAAGTAAATGAATAATTTACGATTATGAATTTATATTCCGCGAGAGGAAACATTTATTGAATCTCACGTCATATAAAATTTTGCTTTACTTTACATAAAGCCAAGTTATTAATTAATATGAATGGATAGATTAAACACGATTAGGATCAAATCGACACGTTTGTTATATATAATATAATTCATTATTAATGTTTGCTAAACATTCACTTATGGTTAATGGTATATATTATTAAAAAAATTTTTTAATTAAATTTTATATTATACACATGCATACTATATGTATATATGCACCGATTTAGATATATTTAATCCTGGTAATAAAATATAGGGAGAGGAAAGATAAGTAAATAAAAAATACACAATATATTCATTTATATTCTTATTACATATAACTATAAAGTATGACTCTCTTTTTAATTCAACCCTCACGACACATGCCCAAACGTCAATAGGCACCAGCATGACGCGGTTTCCAGGCCGCTAGGATTCACGGATCCAAACAATAACGCCAGCCCGGCGCACTGGACTTCGTAAAGCCAGGACACCTGACAAACCTTCACTGCAAGGGCACGTTTCCTCCGGAAGGCGAGAGTACATGCCTACTCTCAAACTACTTTAAGCCTCCTTTGGGCAGCTTGCAGTATAGACGCAATAGAGATTTCCCGAAGGTCTCGTACGCCTAGAATGTGGGCTCAGGATAGATCGGAGGACCGTGACCTCCAGTCAATCCCTGCCCCGACTGGACTATTGGTCTAGTATGCTCAGTCTAGGATAGTCCTAGACACAATGCCCAATCAATTTAGACAGTGGCGATCGGGCCTTTATTATGGTTTTAAACCATAGTAATCCAACTTAGAGAGTCATAGTTTATATATAATACCATTTATATTTTTGCATCCATATTAATATGTATTATTAAAATATTTAAAATAAAAATTTAATGTTTTTGAAGAATACTAATTTAATTGAATTTCTTATGTTAAATATTTATTTTAAAAATTTAATGACTTTAATAAATCATATATGTTAAAATATTTCTAAAAAAAATACTTAATAAAATAAACTCTATTATTATTACATTATTTGTTACTTTATATGTTTTTATATATATATATATATATATATATATAGAGAGAGAGAGAGAGAGAATAAATAAATAAATT
>NW_011933658.1:56754-70868 GCF_000187915.1 Pogonomyrmex barbatus | reverse complement strand
CTTGCATCAAACATATACATAAAAATACGTAATAATAAATGCATGTTAAATTTTGATTTACGATTTATTATGATTATGATTGATTATGAGTAGGATAACAAAGGGGGTCCGAAGTCCCCCAGGGGCATGGGGAGGGGGCGAGGAGAGAGAGGGGGGATCATAGAGAATCCCCAGGGGACCTCGAACCCCCTTTGTCGGTAAGATGATTTTCTTTCTTCAGTGGGTTCGTATCCGGGGAGAGAAGGTGGATCCCTCTGGCGGTCGTCGAGACAGGTTTGTCGGTAAGGCGGTCGCGGGGTTTCCCCGGGTCGGTTCCCCCCGTTCTCGACGCCGCCCTAGCGTTTGTTTTTCTAGCGTTTTTTCTAGCGTTTTTTTCTAGCGTTTTTTCTAGCGTTTGTTTCTAGCGTTTTTCTAGCGTTTTTTCGGGCGCGTTCTCGACGCCGTCCCTAGCGTTTTTTTTTCGGGCGCGTCCTAGCGTTTCCAACTAGGTAACCCCGGGCGCGTCATCGACGCCGCCTTAGCATTTTTTTTCGGGCTCGCGTAGTCTTGGGCGCGTTACGCCGCCCTAGCGTTTTCCGCGCGGTCTGGCGCTTTTCGCGTAGCCTTGGGCGCGAACATCGCGATTAGTCGCGCCGTCGAGGCGACTCGCGTTGTTGACAGGATGTTGCGGTTTGTCGCGTCGCCCTAGGCGTGTCTGTTTTCCATAACATCGCGATTAGGCGCGTTGTCGAGGCGACTCGCGTTATTTACAGGATGTTGCGGTTTGTCTGTTTTCCATAACGTCGCGATTAGGCGCGTTTTGCGTGACCTAGCGTGTCCTATTGCGCGGGATGTCGCGGTTTGTTACATCGCCTTAGGCGTGTTTTTATGTCTAGGTGACTATGAGGATATATAACGCATGCCCGCTTGTCTTGTTTTATAGAACGTTGTGGTTTGACGCGTCGGCGATTTTTTGAGCAATACTTGTCGCCATGTGTTTACGATGGCGAGAACCGTTAAAGTGGCGAATCGGTGCCAGATATGTAAGACACGAATGATCGACGACGATGAGATGTGTTGGTGCCATTCGCTGGATGATCTAACATCCTCTCCATTGCGAAATATCACGACGTATCCATCGGTCAATGTGACGGAATACGCCGTGAGAGGACAATACGCACCGATTTCCAATCAATTAAAGAGGCGCGGTTGTCGAGTTCCGCCTCAACGTGAGATTTCGCCTAAAAAGATAATAGAGGCGTGCATATGTCATCATTATCGAGGGATGGCATATAATCTGTTATTGGAGGTACTCTACGAAAAGAAGAAGCCGATCGAGATTAGCAGGCGACAGGAGTACATGGTGAATTTTCACGAAAGCAGTTATTACGATGTATTTAATGATAACGATGACGACGAGATGTTTATTTGCGCTCATCGTAAGTATGGGAGGAAAAGCGGTGTCGTTTCATCAGCCGCGTTCGAGGAAGAGAGAAAAAGAAGAGAGCGCGTTGGCAACAATTGGCGCAACTAAGTGTGCGCGCATGTAAGTATGTATTATAATCGTAATATAACTATGGATTGTATATATGAATATGTATGAGAGAATAAGATTAACTGCGAGAGAGAAACGGAGTTTTTCCTCGTTCGTTTGCGGCGTATCGCGGAGACGAGAGGCGGATTGACGATGCGTCGGGAATCTTCAATTAGTGATACCGAGGATGACGTTATATTATTGGGAACGTATGAGTAACGAGAGGTGGAGACCGCGCGAGGGGGAAATCGTCGCACGAATATTAATAATGAGAGATTTAATGTGCAATATCAAGGACAACGGTATTGGGAATGTATGAAAGATGGAGGTCGTGCGAAGAGGGGGAATTGTCGTAGGAGTATTAATGATGAGAGAATATTTTATTACTCTATTGTTATTCTATTACTCTATTGTTATTATTTTATTACTCTATTGTTGTATTATTGTATCAGGCATATAAAAACAGGAAAGAGCTATTTGTAGGTTATGTTGCGGTTAGGCGCGTTCTGTGTCTAGACGGTTTTCGCGGAGATCTAGCGCATCCTGTTTTCATTGCAACGGGAAGACGGGCGTTTTGATTATGTAAGATGTCACGTATTTTGTCATTTCGGAATGTCGCGGTTGTCGCATTTTCGACGCTGTCTCGGGGGGTATATATCTAGTCGTGAGAGGCATTTTCTGTCATTGTTAGGAACGTATATGGAAACAGTCGCGTCTAACGGTGATTCGTCTTCGAGCGAGAGCGACGAATCGTTTTTACGCGCTTTCGATCGTAACGTGACATATCGCGATTCCGATGACGATCGTTGCGAGTTGCTTATTGAGAGTGACGATAGTTTAGAGTGTCACGAGACTATTGCGCCCGGTAACGACAAGGAGTGGATCGTGACGAGAGAAAATGTTCGCTGGAATGTGGCCACGTATCACTTGCGACGGGGGATCGGTACGGAGAGTCCGCGAGAGAAACTGTGGATCGAAACGTTGCTCGCTCTGAGCGATAGAGCGTTAATCTACGAGAGAACAGCGAGAAAAAAGTTCGAGACGTTAAATTCGTCGTTCCTACGGCAATTGGGGTAACACAGTGTGGGAAGTTATGACATGGAGAAGAGTCGTGATCTTCTCGAACGCGCGGCGGGAGTTGGAGGGGTGTGCGCCTATCGTATTTGGGAACAGGAGTGTATCGAGTGTTTCGAGGTCTTGAGAGAAAGATGTGAGAATAGAGTTGATCCTACGGTTACCGGAACGATAAATTCTTTAATCTCTCGAATAGCGCAGTTGGAGGGTGCGAGATTCGCTTTGAGTCGACGTTTTAGTCACTTGGGTGCAGACGGTTCGAAGGGATTCGAATGGGTGGATATCGAGACGGCTTTCGCGAATCGCGTACGAACGGGTGCTGTGGTAAATATCGAGTACATCGAACCTCGACGGTTTCTTGAGAACGCGAGGGCTACGGTGCTCGAGCGAGTGCGAGTCGATCTTGATATGCACGCGTGTTTAAAGGTCAACACCGTGTTTCACGGGGAGTTCGTCGCGAATGAGAAAAGCGCCGTTAAGAGCATTCGCACGAAGAATTGTCAGCTATTCGGTATGTCCGATCTACGAGAATGGTACGACGGGAACGTTATGAATGTTGTTCTGACGTCGCTGGAAGAATTTCAGGAACGCGATAGCGGTTGGGCGTTATTTCGAATATTAAATATAATGATTAATGTAAATAAGTGTAATCTTATGCACGCTGGATGTTGGGTGTTACTTCCTCCGAAGATAAAATATAAGAGAGCCGTGATTAATGTACGTTCACACGATAATGCGTGTTTCGCGTGGGCGGTGATGGCCGCTCTATATCCCGTTGATATACACTCGGATAAATCGTCGTTGTATCCTCACTATTCGGTGCTGAATTTCGATGATATTGATTTTCCTATGACACTACGAAATATCGCTAGATTCGAACGTCTCAATGATTTGTCTATTAACATATTTGCTATTCGAGAGAAAACGGGGAGAAACGATATCATGATCGTTCCTTTGTCGCTTATGGAAAACAAAAAGTCTACGCACGTAAATTTGCTCTATCTGTCGAACGAAGCGAGGCGATAATGGCGGTCATTTCATATGGATAAAGCACTTATCTCGACTGTTAACGTCGCAAATAAATAAGCATAAGGAAAAAAAATACATATGCGATCGGTAAGCGTAAGAGATTATTCTCGTTGCGAGATAAATTGTGTATTAATTATATATTGTATTTTTCAGATGTCTACATTATTTTTATTCAAATGAGAAATTGGTCGCGCATAGCATCGAGTGCGGAAAAGCGAACGACTGTGCTGTTATTTTTCCGAGCGAGGACGACAAGTTGCTCTCTTTTCACAATCACGACAGAAAGGAAAGACTACGATTCGTCGTGTATGCAGATCTGGAGTGTGTCTTAGAAAAGAGAAATCAATGATTCAGTGGAAGTCTCGACAATAGATTCGCCTATCAACACCACAAGGCGTTTAGCGTAGGATATTATTTGCATAGCACGTACGACGGAATCGTTTCCGCGTATAGATTTCGCCGAGGCGACGACTGCGTTTCGTGGTTCGTCGAGAAGCTGCGCGCTCTCGCGTGTCGCGTGAAGAAGATTCTGTGCGCGAGCGTACCGATGTCGGAGCTCACGCCGAACGAGTGGAACGCTTTTCAAAAGGCGACAAATTGTCACGTGTGCGGAAAGAGTTTGAGTCGTACGATATTTGTGTGCGTGATCACTGTCATCTTACCGGACGATATAGAGGACCCGCGCACGCGAGTTGCAATTTGAACTATCAGAACTATCAGAACGCGTTCGTTATTCCTGTTTTTTTTCACAATCTATCCGGTTATGATGCACATTTCATTATTAAGGATATAGCGAACGCTTTCGAGGGTAGAGTCGATTTGTTACCGTTGACTAAGGAAAATTACATCGCGTTTTCGAAAATCGTCAACGATTCGACGTACGGAAAATGGAAAACTTGTGTTAAGCTACGTTTCGTGGATTCGTTTAAGTTTCTTAATACTAGTTTAGAAAAAGTAGTTTCGTATCTAGATCGGGAAAAATTGAGGATCTCGCGATTCGAATTTTCTGATCTCATCGCGGAGGTTTTCGAGTTGCTCACGCGCAAGGGCGTATTTCCTTATGAGTATATTGATAGCGTTGATAAAGTTGTTAGTGACCGAATTACCGCCGATCGAAGCTTTTTACAGTTCTTTAACTGGTGAAACTGTGAATGTTAGTGATTACGAACACGCGCGAAGGATATGGGAACGTTTTCACGTGAAAACTCTCGGCGAATACAGCGATCTATGGAAAGATTATTTGAAAACGGATGTGCTTCTCTTGGCGGATGTCTTTGAAAATTTTCGAGATACTTGTATGGAAAGTTACAATTTAGATCCAGCGCATTATTTCACATTACCGGGATATATGTGGGACGCTATGTTGAAATATACGAACGTTCGATTCGATCTGCTCACCGATATCGATATGATGATGTTCGTAGAGCGCGGTATACGCGGCGGTTTAAGCCAATGCTCGAATAGATACGCGCGAGTTAATAATCGATATGAATCGTCATATGACTCGTCTCAGCCGTCGTCGTATCTTATGTATTACGATGTGAACAATCTCTATGGCTGGGCCATGTGCGAATCTTTACCGTATGCGGAATTTCGGTGGATCGAGAATGTCGAGGGTCTCGATATTATGTCCGTGCCATCTGACTCCGATATTGGTTATATTCTAGAAGTCGATCTCGAAAATCCGCGACATGTTCACGATGACCACGCGGATCTTCCGTTTTGCCCGACGCGCGAGAGACCGCCGAGAAATCGAAACGAAAAGCTACTCGCCACGCTGTACAAGTCGCATTACGTGACGTATTATCGCAATCTTCAGCAGTGCGACACGGTTTACGCGTGACAAAGATCTATCGCGCGTTGCGATTCGCGCAGTCTCCTTGGTTGCGCGCGTACATTGAGCTCAATACGGAACGGAGAACTCGCGCGAGCAACGAGTTCGAGAGAAATCTGTATAAGCTGATGAACAACGCGGTTTTGGATAAAACAATGGAGAACGTGCGCAATTACGTAGACGTGAGACTCGTGACGCGTTGGGACGGAAGATATGGCGCAGAGGTGCTGATCGCGAAACCGAATTTTCACAGTTGGAGCGTTTTCGACGAGAATCTTATGGCTATCGAGTTACGCAAACTCGAGGTTCAATTTAACAAACCAATCTGCGTCGGTATGTGCATTCTAGAAATATTTAAGATGCGATTGTACGATTTTCATTACGATTATATGATACCGCTTTATCACTCTAAATGCAAAATTATGTACACGGATACCGATAGCTTGATATATTTTTTGGAATGTCAAAATGTTTACGAGAATATGAAGCGAGATATCGCGAGATTTGATACTACGATTATTCCGACGACAACGCGTACGATATACCGCGCGCGAATAAGAAGGTTCTTGGTTTGATGAAAGATGAGAACAACGGTGCGATAATGACGGAGTTCATAGGACTTAGGGCGAAGATGTATGCTCTGAGAGTTTTGGAAAAGAGCGATACAAAAAGAATAAAGGGCGTTAGGAGGAATACCGTCGCGAAAACGATAACGTTCGAGGATTTCGTGTGTTGCTTGAACGAATCGTTGCAGCAATCGAGACGTGCATATGCTCGATGCTGCACGAGGTTTACACTGTGTCTGAATTAAAGCTAGTTTTGAGTCCTTACGACGATAAGCGATACTTAATACCTGACTCTACTAATACATTACCGTGGGGCCATTATAAGATACCATTATTACATACTAATGTAGTATAAAAAAATTGTAATAATACTAATATAGAATAAGTAAAATGTGTACTAATATAGAATAAGTGATACTGTACATTCTTTATTCATTATAATACAGCTGTTTTGTGAATCCAAAAGTTATGTGTATTGTCCATTCCTAGCCATTTGACAAAAACTTTATCGTCCTTTTTACGTAATACTTTCTCAACGAGATAGATATCAGGATTGGAAACTCGTAGTAACTCGTGTTCGTAAAACCCTCCGGCTATTGGTTCTTTACGATAGTCTTTTAACAGATACGTCACAGGATTCGTGTGTTGCACCTTAGCGATTCGAAGCGTCAACGTCCATTCTCGCAGCACAACTGATCGCTTTACACCACGGCGAAATCGTTAAATCCTCGTCTGTATCTACCATTTCTTAACGCGCTGTTTTTATCGACTACGAAACCATATTTGCGTTTCCAACACGCGCGACATAAGGCGTAAAAATTCTCATACGACATATCCGTGTTCACGTGCTCGTTGTAAACGTGCTATAGGTTAGTGCCATCTTGTTTAAACAGAATCAAGAGATTCGCGTTGTCGCGTATCAGGTGTTTCGGAATTTTAGCGTATGTCTGACAAAGATAGAAACAATCGATGTTCGAGTGTCGACCCATGGTAAAATATTCCCTGATCGCATTCTGCTTGTCACAGGCCACGTCGTCGAACACGAGTATCGAATCGGGAAGCGCCTCGCTCGCTGGCATGACGTCGCTATTGTTTGAGAACGCGCGATAGCCCATCTCGTCCATCGACTCGAGCAGTTCCGCCAGATATCGATATTTTGGTTGTTGCAGAGATTTCGAGTAGACGTACACATTCTCAAAGCGTGCAGACTTTCGAGCATGCTTATCAACACGTTCGTTTTACCGCAATTGGAGGGGCTGCAAATGATGCAACGTATCGTGTTCGGTAGTAGAGGGCCGTGTCTGCGCGCCCTCCCGACCGCGATGTCCGAGATTCGTCGAGCCTTACGATCGAGATTGAGCACTCCTATAGCTGGCGATCGTCGAACGAATCGCATTTACGCGCTTCGAGAAGACGCGACCGATAATTGCTCCACTTATACTCGATGGTGATTCGATCGTGCACAGTGATCGGTATGTTTCCCCTATTAACGGACAAACGCGATATTCTCAATCTATCCACTCAACAGTTGCAACTTATTCCGAAGTTCGTTCTCGTGCGTGATACATGCGTGATTTCGACAGATACGTGGAGCTACTGTCGGACAGATTACCCGATCATCTGAGAGCGGATCCCGAGGTACAACGTTGTCGCGTGTGTCTGGAACATTATAATCGTCCGTGGCAACAATCGCATATAGATCCTGCGCCTCTTATCAAAAGTTGTAACGAATGTTTAGCGGCGTGGGACTACTCAATATGGCGATAAACGCGCTTCCCTTCGAACTACATATTCCCGGGTATCAATTTTGTGGGCCCGGCACCCATCTCGCGAAACGATTGGCGCGCGGCGATCGAGGCGTAAATCCGTTGGATGCGGCGTGCCGCGAGCACAACATCGCCTATTTGTGAAATAAGAAACGCGCCGATAGCCACGACGCCGACCGAGCTCTCGCCGAGAAAGCGCGCGAACGTATAACAGCCGGAGATTCCACCTTCGGCGAGAGAGCTGCCGCGACCGCCATATGGGCTGCTATGAAAACAAAGACAAAGCTAGGCATGGGTTTGAGAAAGAAGAGGAGGAAGACGACAACGAGAAGGAGGATACTTCTAACAGTGAAACGTGGAGGCTTGTTACCCATTTTTCCAATATTAGGCGCACTCAGTTCTTTAATCAGTGGCGCGGCAGGTGTCGCGAAGGCGGTAAACGCCAGTAAAACTGCATGGCGCCAACTGGAGGAGTTGCAACGTCACAATCGAGCGATGGAGGGTCACGGATTATATCTAGCGCCTTACAAACGTGGCAGCGGTGTGACGAGAAGAACGAAAAAAAAATCATGGAAAGAAACGGATTTAGGATCGCTCAGGTTACCGTTCTCCGGCATCACGACGAGCGAACAATTGAATCGTTCGGCGCGTCGTCTACGAGTACCCTTCTTCAGAGGAGTGTTTATGCGTGACGCATTACCATTAAAAGCGCGACGAGAGTGGCATCGTGAATCTCGACGACTCGATGGGTTCGGGACTAACTGGGTCGCCTATGCGAAGAGGGGAAACGACGCGATTTACTTCGACGGTTTCGGCAATCTTCGACCGCCGAGGGAACTCGAGAGATATCTCGGCGGCGTAAATATAACGTATAATCGCGGATCGTATCAGACGTACGATCAGAACATTTGCGATCAGTTGTGCCTGCGATTTCTCTCGAAAATCAGTCGCGATGTCGCTGAGTCTTTCGTTCACCGGTAGGAGTAGCGTTCTCACGGCGTGTTATTTTCCCGCTTTAGATCTGAGCGACGACGATTACGAGTTAGGTCTCACGAATTTCGAGACGTACAACACTATACCGAATGTCGTTTCCACGAATAATAAGTTCTATTACGACGACAAAACGATCGTGATTCCCGAAGGTTCGTACGAATTAAGTGCGATAGACAGATATCTAAACGCCGCTATCTCTAAAAAGCGAAAGATCGAAGCAAGAAGACGAGCGACGATGACGAGAGCGACGACATCGTCTATGACGAGAGCGACGAGGGCGAGAGAAGCGCGCGGTCTCTGATCATTCGAGCCAATGAGAATACTATAAGAAGTGAAATTAGATGCGAGCATCAAATCGATTTCGCGAAACCGAACAATATCGGTTCGCTCCTGGGATTCTCATCGTCGCGCGTGCTATGACCGAACAAATGGCATACGTCCGATGGACTCATGAATATCATGGGCGTAAATATCATTCGGGTGGAGTGCAATATCACCGCAGATGCGTACAGCAATAACGAGCCGCTTCACACAATACACGAGTTTTCGCCGAATGTTCCTCCGGGATATAAACTGTCGAACGCTCCAACATCGATCATTTACTTTCCGATCATACGCGAAACGTTACCGATATCACGCTTCGAATCGTGGATCATCAAGACGGGCGACCGATCGATTTTCGTGGAGAAGAGATAACGGCGCGACTTCACGTGCGACGACGAAGGCATTAGAGAGAAATGCGCGAGAGCAAAAGATGCTCGTTCTAAATGAGTGGTACTCGAGAGGAAGAGAAGACGCAAACGCTACATCCGCGATCCCACCGCAAAACGACGCGACGAGGAAGGCACACGAGGGAAGAGCGAACGAGCTGAACGCCGCGAACGTTGCATTCTTAAGATCTTTAGGTTTCGTCGTGAAAAATCGACATGGCGAGCGACATTTTAAGTATTGGAGATGCCCCGATCTTTGACGATCGTATCATGAAAATAGAAACTCATACTTACAATCCATATGCTAACACTACGTTCGGATACAGCGACGAGATACGAATACCTATTCAGCAACAGGATCTGTGTACGTTGCCGTGTGAAAGTTTTCTATACATCGAGGGAAAATTCGTAACGAGAGAGAGCGCGAAGGAAGGCACGGCGAAGGAAGGCACGGCGAAAGAAGTTACGAGAACAAAGCTAGTCAATAACTGCGTCGCGTTTATGTTCAACGAGATTCGATACGAGCTTAATGGCATAGAGATCGATAAGAGCAGAAACGTCGGCATAACAACCTTGATGAAAAACTATGCATCGTTGAGCTACGAGAGAGATAGAGTTTTACAGAACACCGGATGGGAAATACCGCCTATAGCATTGGACAATTTCAACTTTTGTGTGCCTCTCAACGTACTCCTTGGTTTCTGCGAGGATTACAAACGCATAGTGATAAACGGGTGACACGAACTCATTCTGATACGCACTCGCAACGATAACAATTGCGTCGTATTCAGATCAGAGACCGAAGATCACCTTGTTAAGAATACAGTGGCGAATGCCACACGTGATACTTAATGACGTTAACAAACTATCGCTTCTGCGAACATTGGACAGTGGACGATATCTGAGCATGGGCTTTCGTTCGTGGGATCTATACGAATTTCTGCTGTTGCAAAGTACGACCAAGCATTCCTGGGCGGTAAAAGCGGCAACGCAATTGGAGAAACCGTGATCTTTGCGCTACAGACCGGAAAAAAAACGTACCGTCAGAAGACATTTCTAAATTCGACAATTGTAAGCTGACTAATGTAAAACTCTATTTGAATTCCGAGTTCTATCCCTACGACGATATGAATCTAGATTTCGAGCGAAACAAGTTCGCAGTACTGTACGATATGTATCTAAAATTTCGAAAGACGTATTACGGGTGTGAGACTTGCGAACCGTTCATGTCTGTCATTAGATTTCTGCAATACGGTCCGCTTGTGATCATCGATTGCTCCCACCAGAACGAATCGATCAAGAGCGCCACCGTCGACGTTCGCGTAGAATTCGAATGCAAAGAGAACGTTCCGGCTAACACAACGGCTTATTGTCTCATCATTCACGATAGAGTTGTAGAGTATAACCCACTGACGAACATCGTACGTAAACTCACGTAATCGCGGTTTTCCTACGATAACGATGCCGAACATACCGATCTTCGTCGATCTGCAAGGTTTTACCGTTCGAGAAAAATTTACGGTTAAAGAGGTAGCAATATTAAAAAATGGAAAAGAGCTGACCCATCGAATATTTCGAGAAGCGATACCTTGGAATCTTCTTACAAAAACGAAAAAATCTAAAGCGTGTTGGATAACTTCCAATTATCACGGCCTGCAGTAGAGCGACGGCGACAGACTCTCGAAGCACATGATTCGAAACAGCGTGTGCGATCAATCGCGAGACGCGCCTAAACAAGTGTACGTCAAAGGCTTGGAGAAAAAGAAATGGTTAGAGGAAATTCTCGGCTGCGACGTCATCGCGGATCACGATGAACTCTCAATTTCGCATACTTCCATCAGTTGCGTCTCTTCTTCTTAATTATATCCTTGACATTGTACACATACATTCGAACCAATTCGCAATCGATCCCTTTCTCGACCGGAGATCTCGCCTCGAGCTGTCGTCCACCCTTCAACTTCGTCACATACTGAACGAATCGATCAGCCTCCTCCTTATCTCCCGATAGAGACGCAAACAACGCGTCTAAACCACTGCCACAACTCTCATCATTCCCTCTCGTAGTATTCAAACGCGCAAGATACTTCTCGTACTCGTCGTCGAGATCCCCTTTCGTCGTTTTCAAACGCGCCAGATATTCCCAGTAATCTCGTATCCAATTCGAAGAAGCCTCCTTCGTTATCTCGATCTCCATAAGCGACGCATGCTCGTCCGGCGTCGCGGAACTCTCGACCAAGCGAACCATACTGTCCCCAGAACAGTACGAGTTCCACGGACCCTTTCGACTCCAGACATCAGTAACGATACGTATAGCGTTCCTCATACGTTCAGCCTCGCGTATACGCGCGATCGGCTCCGTTCCTCGATGAAGCCAGATGTTTAGACAAAAACGCCATCATTAGTCGCAAATTACACGACGTCGAATGCATAGACGTCCACATCGCGCGCATCAACTCAAGCGAGTCGACCGCATCGCTCTCGACTTCCGCCGATATCTCGTTCTCCTTTTCCCGCTCGATCGTAGGCCGTTTCTCACGCCCCATCGTCATCGCGTGTTTCTCCCACTATCTCTTCCACTATCTCGCGATCTCTCTCGAGAGCTCGAGCGAATCGTCTAAAAACGATATTATCTCCGGATCCTTCAATTGACTCTCCAAAACATTAAATTGACTCTCCGAAACATTAGACTGACTCTCCATCTCGCAAACTAACAATGTATTGTCGACATTCCTAGTTAAATACTCTCTAAAGTGACGTAAAAAACATGTCAAACCACAAACAGGAAGCCCCGCGGAAAACGCTCAGACGCGAGACGCGCCTAATCGCGACGTGCGAGATGCGCCTAATCGCGACATTATGGAAAACAGACACGCCTAAGGCGACGCGACAAACCGCAACATCCTGTAAACAACGCGAATCACCTCGACGACGCGCCAAATCGCGACGCTATGGAAAACAGACACGCCTAAGGCGACGCGACAAACCGCGAAAACAGGACGCGCTAGACCCCGCGGAAAACGCCCAGACGCGGGAAGCGCCATACCCCGCGAAAAAGGACGCGCTAGATCCCCGCGAAAAACGCTAGAGCGGCGTCGAGGACGCGTCCAAGACTATGCGAAAAGCGCTAGACCGCGCGGAAAACGCTAGGGCGGCGTCGATGACGCGCCCGAGGTTACCTAGCGGGAAATGCTAGGGCGTCGAGAACACGCCCGAAACAAGAAGCAACGCGCCCGAAACAAGAAGCGGAGGCAGCGTCGAGAACGCGCCCGAAAAAAATGCTAGGGCGGGGTCGAGAACGCGCCCGAAACAGAAAGCGCGGGCGGCGTCGAGAACGGGGGAACCGACCCGGGGAAACCCCGCGAGCGCCTTACCGAGAGGGATAAACTTGTCTCGACGACCGCCAGAGGGATCCACCTTCTCTCCCCGGCTACGAACCCTCTGAGGAAAGAAAATCATTCTTACCGACTCAAGGGGAGTCCTAAGCCCCCGGGAGATTCTACGACCCCCCTCTCCCCCTGACCCCCCCAACATGCCTAAGAGGCTTAGGATCCTCCTTATTCGCCTACTGACGGGCTCTCGGAAAACAAGCTAGGAACAGGAGTCAATGAGGAGTGTATTCCTGTGGAGAGTGATGCCTTTTTATACCTGAGATCGACCTCGGTATTTTCGGTCGGATCGGTCGGATTGGTCGATCTCGGGGTAGCATCCCTCTCCCCAGGAGCGGAAAAAAGGATCGGGTATAATTGGTTTTTTGGGGATTAGACGGAATAGGAGCGAGGGATGGTTAAAGGTAGGGAAGGAATTTGGTGGGAAGGTAACGGCGCGGTGCGGGGGTGATCACGCGCTTGTGGATGCGGTCGTGGCGCGGTGCGGGATGCTCGCTCGCTTGCGTGGCGCGGCGTCGGTGCGGCGCGGGACGCATTCACGCTCGGTGGTACGATGCGTGGCGCAGTGCGGAGTGCGTTAGCGCTTGGTGGCGCGACGCGTGGCGCGGTGCGAGGAAATATCACGAAAACATACATGTTTTCGTGGTATTCTCCGACGCTTCGGAGTTCGCGTATTGTGATATTTTAAAAAAGGAGGCATAACTGTCTCTTGCGGCCACTCCGTCTGTTGTTCGGCGGTCCCCGACGGATGGTCGGTCGGGGGAAATTCGGAGAAGGAACGGAGCGGAGGGATGCGCTCCGTTACATTTCCCCCCTCCGTCGCAAGCCAGAAACCAATGGCTTATGTTGGCCGGCTGGATCATAGCGTCCCATTTGCGTTAAAATGCAGGACGTATTTTCTTCCCCGTATCTTGACCCGGTATTTGCGGTTTTTGTGTACCGCGAAATGCGCTACCGGTACGATCATTCCCGGCCAGACTTCCACCGGGATCGGCGGAGGACGTGTCGGGCCGGCGGGTTGAAGTGGCAACGTAGTTGGCTCGGCGCTGGTCTGCGTGGCTATGTCCACCATTCGTGGCTTGGCGATCAGTGGCGTGTTCGTAGCCACCGAGACGGTCTTGCCGATGGTAGGGCGGACCATATATCCCTCGGTCGATCGTCGGCCTTATTTCGGCGGCGACGGTGGTGCTTTTGTGAGCCAGATAGCTTTTCGTTGCTGGGCTGCATCCGAGCGCTGGATGCT
>NW_011933658.1:17926-32292 GCF_000187915.1 Pogonomyrmex barbatus | reverse complement strand
GTGGAAGTACTTACGCGAGGACATAATATAGAAGACAAATAAGTGCGATAACTACTTACCAGTGCTAGCATATAAGACGAATAAACGTAAGTAAAACAATTGTAGCTCAAAACTTTCGCAACCTAATCTCTAGTAGAGCAGGAGAAACGCAGGACACCTGGCCATATATTTCTTCTTAGGGGGGAGGTGTAACGTCCGGAGAGCCGCCATATATTTTTTCCCCTCTTTTTCTTCCTACCGCGCATGTAGTATCGCCTTAATGTAATTCACCGCCGGGCCCACGACGGAGAACGACCATTGGCTCTCCTGCCGTTCTGCCTAATATGGCACGCCCCACCATTATTATGCTACATAGATGTAATATTATTTTAACCTTCTCCGATAATTATAAGCATTAACATTTAACAACACATATTCGATTATGCTAACTATTTTCCTAGCTATAAACAATAGTATTTGTTATAATGCATGAAAAGTTTTATAATTATACTTTAAATATAATGTTCCTTAAACCTACCTAAACATAATGCCTATATCAATAATGGGATTATATTAACGACATCAATATTGCAATAATGCCTGCATCGTTGCTGCCGCGCATCATCTCCTGCCAGTCGCGTTCTGATTGGCCGATTAATGCACGACATAGACATGTACATCTGGCTTAGCTGCATAACCCGCGCCACGGCGGCGCCACGTGCATTGGCGTACCTACGCCATCCGCTATCTTGCTCCACAACGCCGCCGCGGCCGAGCGCTGCAGTGTCCGTCGAAACACCGACACTCTTCTGCGCGTCGTCGAACAGTTGACATCACAAGCATCTTGCTCCGATCTCTAGTATGTAATTCAAGTTCAAGTTGTTTATTCAATTTCTAGTTCGTAGCCGTTCTATTTCTAGCTCATATTCCGCTACAATTTCTAGTTCTAACTAATAAGCGATTTTGATTGTTTATCTCGTATTAGTGAGTAAAGTTTCGTGAGTGTAACCTTTAGTTAATTGTTTAAATATATTAATATTAAATTCAAATTGCCACATGTTTGCTCTTTCATACAGTTCATCACTGCGTCTATTAACGGAAGTGTTCGCGAGGGCACGAGGCGACTAGGTGTTAATAGCAAGTCCAATATTGATTAATCGATTAGTTCATAATTAAGGCAAGAATTCCGATTGTTTCTGGGGGCAAGGTGTTATGCGTCATCCGCACTTACCACGAAGGAAACATCGGACTTCGAGCACGTGGTAACTCCTGCATTCCGATGCGACGCCGAACCAATGCGTAATTGGTTCGCAGCCGAATGTGATATCCTAATCCTAACTTTTTATTAAATATAATATATACCTAAAGCCTCCGTCGAATGCCTAAGGCACGGAAAAATCGCGCGAGGTGTAGTAACGCTATACGACATCTCGAATACGATCTTCATGTGGCCGATTTTCGATCACAACGCAATTATCGGCGAGGAGGTAATCTTCGACGGGGAGTACGAGCTTCTGGTGCACGACCGTCTTTGGGGCGCCCTGCCCGCGCAGCCTGCACCAGCCAGCACCACCCAAGAATTCCGCTCCCAGCCGCGAATCTCTCTCCAAGACTACTTGCAGAGAGCTTTCAACGAAAGGTAAGTAGCTAAATTGTTATAACAAATTATTATAAGATATATGTATACGCGTATATTTCTCGCGCTATTTTCCCTGTTGCGTCAGCCGAACGTGTCCGTGCAAGTTCAACGATCGCTTCTACAAAGGGAAAGTCTGACCGGAAGGGTTTACGACCGACCCCTTTGTTTTTTTTGGGCATAGTTTTTGCCCCGTCCGACGACTTCACTCGGAAAATGCACTCTTAAATGCTTGTTTCAAACTTTCTAGCTCCGATAATATTCCGTAATATTATTCAACGACATGCAGGGACGCGTTTTACCTTCGCGGATACTATTAATTAATTAGTGTGATGTGCTTCCTTCGGTCTGATGCCCGCGGTTCGCGCACGCATCCAGCTGCCATACTCCAACATCGCGTCGGTTCAGTGCGCTGCATTATTTCCTTCGGTTATCGCCGCGTAAATAATTCAGCTGCCGACAATTATCCTAATAGCGCCGAGTTTCTCTGTTATCGTTGTAAGGAATTAATATCCGAGGGCACCCTCTCTTACCGCTTGGAATTAACTCATTCATTTCAATTCGGATTCAATTCGGGTCCCAAGATTTCTGCGAGTCGTACCTCGCTTTCGTTAATCCGCGAAATCGAGCACTGCGACGCGTGTTCCGAGGTTTTCGTTGTTGCCCTAGAAGTACTTGAAAAAGAGGGAGAGGCTATCGAACACGTCCGCGCTCGATATTATCTTGACGATACTAACGCTGCTTCAGACATCATTGTCTCGCGCCGACTCACGAACTTTTCCGTCTCGTTGCTTAACGGTGAGGAATAATAGCTAGACGCGATCGCGCTAATACTAAGAATTAGATTCCCTGCTGCTCAATCGCACGTTTATTCTAGTGATCAGGGATTCGTACATTAATACTCCTTAACTCTTCCGAACCGCTGCTGGTGATTTGCCGCTCGATTGCTGGCAGCGTCGCCGAGAGGCGAGCGTATTCCCGCCTTTGTCCGATGCCACGTGGTAATTTGCTTGGCAACATCGCCACCGCCCGCGACGTGACAATGGATTGCAGTACTGAGGCATAAAGAGCCCTCTTCTTCTGGCCCGGGCCTCTCAGATTCGGCATCAATCGACCCATACCCAGAGAGATCTTCTTGATTCTAGGAATCAAAGCATGAAAATGTTCCTTAAAACTTAGTCTCGCATTAATTATAATGCCAAGATACTTGATCCTACCCCCGATTGGAAACCTCAATATTAATCCTTAAGGATTTAGTACCAGGTGTGAAGGAAAACCGTCCGTCAACAAAGATAGTAGCCTCAAACTTAGAAGGAGCTACAGTAAGTCCAATACTCTTAATTTTGTTAACAATGATGGTGGAGGCTAACTCTGCACGTATTTTGGCCATTTTAAAATCTGCCACAGCCACAACCAAAGTATCGTCTGCATAACAGCATTGTTGAGCAATCCAGAGAAAGGATCTCGAGTATACGATTATAAGCTACGTTCCACAAGAGTGGTTCAAGAATCGACCCCTGTGGAACATCGTAGTACACCTCCATCTCGACCAATTCGCCACCTCTGTTGACATAGACAATTTTTCGATCCTTCAAGTAATCATCTAATACATTGTACAAATAGGCAGGAATATCGAGTTCTTTTAAGGCGTTCAGTATCTCATTCCATGGAATCGAATTGAAGCTGTTCGATATATCAAGGCTAACCGCGACCACGTAATGATTATTGCTAGAAGCTCTTCTCACTATTTTAGTAAACTGGTGGATAGCGTCGATTTCAAATCTGCTTTGGCGGAAGCTAAACTGCCGCATTGATAATAGTTTTTACTTTTTATAATTAGTGAGAGTCTATTAGCTATGATTTTTTTCAAAAATTTTGCCAAAAGTGTTGAAAAGGCACAAGGGTCTATACGAAGAATGCAAATCCGACGGCTTGTTTGGCTTCTTGAGCAGAGCCAGTCTGGCATACTTCCATCCAAGTGGAAACATACCGCAAAAGACCAATGAAAAGTGAGCAAACTCCATCGCCACAATACTCCCGCCAAACGCTCCCGCCAAAATTTTGTAGGTTATGCCGTCAGGGGCCTTTCCATTACCTCCAAGTTTCTCGACAACTAATTATAACTCAGTCAATGTAACCTCGGATATTTCATTGGTGTTCCTACTCCTACTCGGCCTATCATTATCGTTAATTAATGGAAATAACAATCGCGCAGTCTTATGTACGAACTCCGGTTCCAAGGATTCGCATATAGGTAAGGAATAGCCTCTCAATTTATTATTAACTATTTTATAGGGAAGACTCTATGGGTCACATTCTAAAGATTCTAACATCTCACTCCATGCTCGATTCTTCGCTTTAGCAATGGCTTGTTTTAATGCTTTTTGTGCTCGCTTGAATTCCTGCTGCATCGGCTCCCAGATTAATCTTGATTTGCGTGCTCTAGCTCGGGTGTATTGTCTTCGCAGTATTTTGCATTGTTGCCGAATTTCCTTAATCTCATTATTCCACCAGTATATTGGTTTTTTTACAGGCTTTTCGAACACGAGGCATAAAGAAATCGCAAGCATAGCGAATAGTAGAGGTTATCCTCTTCAGAGAATTCCCTAGGTCTTCTTCATGAGGATACGCCCAAGTTCCAGCCATCATTGCCGCAGCAAATCCTCATCGAGTTGTTTCATGCTCCAAGTAGTAAATATTGTCTGTTTATTTGTTGTCCGAAAAATAGGAGTGTCTATTTGATAGACAATCAACACATGATCAGTATACACAAATTCGCTATCTTTACATAATTTTTAATTGCTTAATTAAAGAACTCATGGATGATGTGCACAAAGTGAGGTCCACAATAGAAAAACCCTGAGGGCGGATGCAGGTAGGCATTCCTATTTTATTAAGTAAAGTTAGATTCAGCGAAGATGCCCAAACACATAATGAGTTACCTCTAATGTTGTTACATCTATCCCAGGCATGTGATCTGGCATTAAAATCACCCGCCAGTATTACCCTCTTATTCCTGATGAGGGCTAAAGATAATTTAAGATCCTCAAGGACAGAATCAAAGTATCTTATGTTTCTATTAGAAGAGATGTATACACTGAAAAGATAAAATTCATCTACTTTTACAGCCATAAAGCACGGACGAGAGGCAAAAACCGTTGTACGGTTAATCAGATTGCTGTTTACAAATATAGCAGCATGTGGAGGTAAGCCAGTTAAGAAGAACCATTAAAGATGATCAACCGGAAAGCCAGCTGGTTTCGAGATGATCGCCACTCCCGAGCCACGCTCTCGCAAAGAAGCCAGGAGAAGCTCCTGAGCAAATCTTGAGCAATTACAATTAAGTTATATTAATTCCATTATTAATGTGAATAGAAGTATCTCCAATATTTGTATTATCCTCATCAGGATCATTAACTGACATATTATTATCATCACATCTCTGACATTTTCATATTGTCAATATTATTGTTAGTGCTTCGTGGGGATCGATCCCTCAAATTGACAAGAGGTCCAGGCGGACGAGGAGGACACACCTCACTACCAGCACGATGATCGTGTGCTTTACCGCTTTCCCCGCATAATAGGGAGTCCGGTTTATTCTTGCAATCGATTGCTTTATGTGAAAATTCTCTACAATTGAAGCAAGATCCAGCTCGGTTAATCTGATTAATGCATCTATGTCGAGTATGACCTCTTGCAAAGTAGCGGAAACATTTGACTGGCAGGAGGTAACAAGCGAATTCTAGCCGAATACATCCATCCAATTTTAATAATCTCCAGGTTGGACAACAAGATTGCAGCTGCGAGAGGGTAACGTACTCGAGTCGAGCCAAATCCATTTCTTCCTATCCACATTTCTTTGCACAGGACATTTTCAGGTGAGCATTTGGAAATTTCTATAACCTTTTGTTCAATCTCTTTTTTCGAAACCGAGTCATCAAAACCGCTAATTAGAATTTTTGCCATTTTCTGAGGTCGATTGACTCTGACATTATTATCATTAATAATCTTTCTCATCTTTTTAGCGAGTTCGTCTGCTTTATTTCCAGGGTTATCGTCCCTAACCTCTAGGATGATTCCTCCGAAGAGGGCTCTTCACACTCGCATATCATCAATATTAATTCCGTCAACGAGATCTCGTTTCTAGCTTTACTCAGGATAGAAGAGTACGTAGGGCCATCGTTTTCCGTGACAATGGTGACTGCAGCCATTAGGCGGCGGTCTTTTTTTATTACCGGGTATTTACAGAAACTATTCTTTGTCGTTGCCTTGCATTTATATTTTCTGTCACCACTTGTACTCTTGAAGAAGAAGCTATCATTAAAGAATCATCATTACGAGAGTAAGAAATAGCTCTACGTTTTTTACGTTTAACGACTTCAGATCATTCCGTGGAAGAATCAGTATTACGGCTATTAATTATATTCTTTTTAATTTCAGGTACCATTCTTCGAGGGTTAGGGATTAACACCGAGGGATCCATCATCGAGGAGTCAATCCTGTCAGCCACATGAGGAGGAGCAGGTAAGCTATCATCGATATAATAATAATAGTTTCTTCATAGTGTTAATGAAGTAATTAGCAAACTCATTAATGATTTCATTCTTGTCCCTAGATACAGAAATGTCAGGCTGTGTAAGGGAAGGTCTCAACTGTACCTTCGTATTAGCCAAAGAAGACTCAGAGCCGCCACGAGAAGTCAAAGGGAGCTCCTGGCGAGCTCTATCCAGTCTAGAAGACACACCGGCTGTTTCTGGGAAGTTGTACGTTTGTTTAGTATTACTAGAGCGTCGCTCTTCAATCCTGATAGAGAGAATACATTTATGCTGACTGATTTCTGTTTTCATTTTATCAATCGTATTACGTAATTCATTATTTTCTTCGCGAATTCTTTTCATTTCTTCACGCATTTCTGTAAGTTGTTCTCTATAATAACTGACATCTCCGTCTCTTTCAGATGATGCTCTGTAAAGTAACTCATTGATACCGCATCTAATAGATGCCAAATTTATCTTCATTCTATCGCTTACTTCACCTTGGAGAGAGTCAGAGCCTTTGCGTAACAGATCCGTATCAGCCGCCCATTCAGTGGTTCGTGTCGCCACATCAGTCGCTGAATGTTTTTAGATCCTTCATTCGCCGCGCAATTTCATCTTTCTGTCCAGGAGTAAGTCTGCTTCTATCACCGTCGACTGGAGGTGACCGAATCATTCTTTTTCTAGGTTTTTTTTAGGAAAAAGAGCACGACCAATTAAATCTCTAATGTTGAGATATGATTGGGATCTCTGAGATTGAAGCCCCTCATCTTCTGAGTCCTCAATCACGATGGAACTACCAGCAGCGACATCAGTTGTACCATGCGACGTAGACGCTCTGTCGGCCTCAACCACGAAGGTACGTTCTCAACGTAAGGTTACATTGAAGTCAGAGGTACTAGCATGTAGTGAACTGCTTGCAGTTCCAGGATTACTAAAAAGTGGATTAATCTGCTCCACATACCTGATCGTTGGGCCCGAAGCCTCTTTCGTCAGATCAATCACAGCTTCCAAGATCCTCCCATAAGTTAACAGGAAGCAAGGACCTACCGGAGTCACGATCCTCCTGAGAACGTATCCCAGGAGGACTCTTAGCCTTTTCAATCGCACACCAGTTGCTCGTTGTCAACCGAAGTAATGGGACCAGGCTAATCCCCCTCTGCCTTTCCCCAGGTATCCGAATCTCCGGGGGTGACTTATTATTTTTCTTGTCCATTATTATGAGAATTAATTAGTTTGTTCACAGAAGTGACCGTCCCGCCATACAGTGTAATCTGGGAAGGACCACACCATTCGTCAACGTAAAGAGCCATCCAGCAAAAAGAGAAAAAAATATATTAAATAAAAATATACTAAACAATTTGACTACCCCTCAGGTCAACCCTAAAGAATAGCTACCATCAGCAAAAACTGCGAGGTATAGGGAAGTACCATGAGTACTAAATTCAGCAATCATGTGAGTATAAACCAGTTATTACCAAAAACTATTTACAATATATACAATTTAACTTAACTAACTAAATCTAAAATAAGAAACTAACAAACAAAATAAACAGAGTAGCTAAGAAAAAAGAAAAGACTAACCAATAAATGAATAAAAAGAAAATAACACTAAAAGATAATCGATAAATCAGCAATAATTACTAGAGAAAATAATATATAATAACGCATTAACTTAAATAATAATCAAAATGACAATATTAATAATAATCTTAATAATCTGACTTATTTACAGCGGAGCATCTATTCACTTCTCGAGTGGTTCAGTAAAACGTTTTTACTCTGTACATTGCTATGTTCATAACGCAATCAATGTGTATATTACCTTAGCAAAAAACATCTATCGGATACAATAAATAAGTAAGTATTGAGAGACCATTCCTCAGATCAGATGATATACAATATAAATACAAAACATAACTGACAATCATATGCGCATTAAGAAGACATTACAAGCATAGTAAAGAATATAAAGAAATATATCTGAACATGATTGTATCTCAGAAATGAGTTGCGTTCATAGTAGTAATAAGGGCATAATAATTCTATCAATCAGACTGATGACCAAAGTAATACACAAGACTATCTGTCGAATACGATGTGTATTGAGAGACTATTCTCACTTACATTGGAATGCGATATAAATATAAAGCAACCAGATAAAAGTAAGAGTGTACACATAATAGACGCTACGTGCATTATAGAGAATATACAATTTAATTATAAAAGTAGGTATATCTCAGAAACAAGCTATGACTAAATCTAAGTGACTAAAGAGATATAAACATAGTCAAGAGAAAATCTATTATTTGGTGTGGACTTTAAAGTGAATAGAAAACATGGACTTAAGTATTCATGAATATGTATAATAATTAAAAACAGAATATTACACAAATCAGTAAAAAACTTAAATAAAGAATCGTGACCTTGATTTATAATTTCAAGTATTAATTAAAAAGGTAAAAAAGGGTGTCAAATATAATGGAATACTTCAAAATGTCTGATATTACTATAAAATTACCTTTTTTAAAAAAAGGTAAAAAGGGTGTTAAGTATAGTGAATTGCCAACTCAAATTTTGTAAAATTTATATAAAAGATTTGATATCAATAATTGGCACCTGTGTGACGATAACCCCCCAACATTGAAAAACATAAAGTTTCTATAGTTCATTCGATTGCTCATCGTTTGCACATGTATGCATATTTCGAATTTTCGTTTGCACACTTCTAGTAAAAAAGTTATTAACAAAACAAATTTCGAGGGGCCATCTTCACACTAGTCCCCCAACTATGAGTAAATTAAATAAAAAATAGCTCAATTGATAGATATTCGTTTGCACATTGCCAAACAGGTCGATTTTTCGTTTGCACATCTCTAATTAAAAAGTTATTAACAATTAAAATTTCAGAAGCGAGCGAATTCGGTAGATGAAATAGAAACAAAAATGTTGTGCTTAAAATGGTATTATTCGATAGATTTTTGTTTGCACTTTTCCGAACAGGTTGAATTTTCGTTTGCACACCTCTAGTTCAAAAGTTATTAACAAACAAAGTCTTGGGGAGTAGCAGTTCTACTATCAAAAAAATTCGTTTTCAGGATGAATTCCGAAGATACGCGATTCAAAATAGAACCAATCGATAGATATTCGTTTGCACATTGCCAAACAGGTCGATTTTTCGTGTAACAGAGCATCCGAAAGATGCTCCATTACTAACGCGCGCTAATGCGGCCCGCGCCATCCGAGGCCGCCCGGACACTCCTGACCGCGACCGACCGACACACGCGCGCCGACAAGCTGTCACGCAGCGACGACGTGACAGCTATTGTTACATTAACAAACGCTAACAAACTAAACGGTGACACGTGGCGCGGATACGGGTATAAATACCCGACAAATTTTAAGACGAACAATCAGTCCTATCCGCTCCTCCGATCTGTCCAGCACAGAAAACCGTTCCGACCAGAACAGCGAGAGAAGATTCTCTCAGCGAATACCGAGCGTTCTCCATATTCCTATTCTATCCTTTCTCGAGAATTCGGAGTGTTCTCAGCTTTCTCGCTCTCGCAACGAATACCGAGCGTTCTCGATATTCTTGCATCTCCCGTCTGGGGAAAAATCGGAGTGTTCTCAGATTTTCCTCCTCCTCCCGACAATACCGAGAGTTCTCAGTATTGTCGCTCCATCTCATCTCGAAAGTCGGAGCATTCTCGGACTTTCCCGCGACATCCGCCCCACGTGTCACGGCTAGCGTCAACGGTTGCCTAGCAACGCACACGCGCGGGCCCGGTTGCCTAGCAACGCGCATACCGATACGGACCTGCGTCTGACATATCCGTAATCGAATCGCGTTACATCACAAAGCGACAAGGCGAAGAAAAACGGCAAAGAACGACTGCGCAAAACGAGAGGCGTCACAAATTTATTATAATTAGAAATTAAAGCTCAGCGGCCGCAGCACCTCATCACGAACCCGGCATTCGACGAGCGATAACCGAGCGCACGTCCCCGCGTCCGTGCCCAGAGATAAAATCCGAGCGCACAGGGACGTACCGTTACATTAGTTTGCACACTTCTAGTTAAAAAGTTATTAACAATTAAAGTTTCAGAAGCGAGCGAGTTCGGTAGATGAAATAGAAACAAAAATATTGTGCTTAAAATGGTATCATTCGATAGATTTTTGTTTGCACTTTTCCGAACAGGTTGAATTTTCGTTTGCACACCTCTAGTTCAAAAGTTATTAACAAACAAAGTCTTGGGGAACAGCAGTTCTACATAAAAAAATTCGTTTTTAGGATGAATTCCGAATATACGCGATTCAAAATAGAACCAATCGATAGATATTCGTTTGCACATTGCCAAACAGATCGATTTTTCATTTGCACACCTCTAGTTAAAAAGTTATTAACAATTAAAGTTTCAGAAGCGAGCGAGTTCGGTAGATGAAATAGAAACAAAAATGTTGTGCTTAAAATGGTATCATTCGATAGATTTTTGTTTGCACTTTCCCAAACAGCTCGAATTTTCGTTTGCACACTTCTAGTTAAAAAGTTATTAACAAACAAAGTCTTGGGGAGCGACAGTTCTACATAAACAAATTCGTTTTCAGGATGAATTCCGAAGATACGCGATTCAAAATAGAACCAATCGATAGATATTCGTTTGCACATTGCCAAACAGGTCAATTTTTCATTTACACATCTCTAGTTAAAAAGTTATTAACAATTAAAGTTTCAGAAGCGAGCGACTTCACAAACAAATAATAAGCATTTCAATGCTAAACTTATCAGTTATTACAAGATATAACGTTTAGGTACAGATATTAAAGATGAGCGAGAACATGCAATAGATTTATGAGAAATAAACAAGAACCGAATATGAATGAAAGGCCACAACTTTTCGATTGATATCATTTGATGATTTGAAGCACAATATTTTTGTTTTTCACTTCATCTATCGAACTCGCTCGCTTCTGAAACTTTAATTGTTAATAACTTTTTAAGTAAAGGTGTGCAAACGAAAAATCGACCTGTTTGGCAATGTGCAAACGAATATCTATCGATTGGTTCTATTTTGAATCGCGTATCTTCGGAATTCATCCTGAAAACGAATTTTTTTATGTAGAACTGCTGCTCCCCAAGACTTTGTTTGTTATGTTACGTCCGTGGTTCTGGATGTAAGATAATATCTCTCGTCAGGAGGAGGAGAACTCGAGTGGACACACGGAACCTCTTCTGTTCTCACGGAACGACGTGAGGTCGATCCGCGAGTCGAACGCGCGTTAAGGGAGCAGGGATCGGGTCAGCGTCGGTGACGTTATTACCCTTGCCTGCGCCCGCGCTATCGGTGGTCCGTTTCTAGGTCAGAGAACCGAATCTCTTTTACCAGGGATGGACCTAGTGCAATCCTCAGGGAGCCGGGAATGGCTCGGGGTCAAGTTTTAGGGTAAAGAGATTAAGACGGAATTCAGGTTAACTAATTTAATAATAATAATAAAAAATGAATTATAATGTTTTCTTTGTGTACAATCAAAAGGGTTGAGATACTGGTTACAAAAAGAAAAGAAAAAATTTTATACATAAAGTTTTGAAATATAGTAAATGACAGCAGACAAAGGAAAATCTGGATTTATATACCTAATTGTTCCAATTGGGGTAAAAAATTGGTGATCGCGAGCATGTCGATGGGATCGGGTTGCAGGTGTGGCGGGGGATTAGGGTGCGCGCTGCGGAAAGCCTTGACTGGGACGAGATAGGAAAGAGGATCACGGGAAATATACGTAGGGATGGTATCAATGATTTGGTGTTTGGAGATCTAATCCCAAAACTGGCTGTCAGGTTTGAACTTTCTTTTGATGAAGAAGGTGCCAGGAGGTGGATGGGTGGGAGAGCGAGGAAATTGGCGGACGAGATTAAAGAACTTCTCCACGTCGAAGTTCTCTGGAGTGCACTGTTTTTCGAATTCGGTCGCGGAGCGGAGGGCGGTGGCGTATTGGTGTAGCGAGATGTTGGCTAGCCCCGGTTCTACTTCTATCAATTGTTCCGCGAGTTCTTCGGCGTGGCAGGTTTCGCGACGAATCCGCTTATTTGACTTCTTCCGACGGTGTCGCAATGTCCGTTTCGTTCGTCTATTCGGGATGGCGTTCGTTTGGTTCACTATGTAAAAGAGAGTTAGATGAAAGAGAAATTGAGGAATCGAGATAAGGCAGCTTCACCGAATCAATCGACGACTTGCCAGGTTGGAATGTTATGGAATCGGGGGAGGCAGCTTCACCGAGTTAATCGGCGGTTTGCCAAGTCGGAGTATAAAGAAATCGGGGAAGGCAGCTTCACCGAGTTAATCAGCGGCTTGCCAATTTAGAATGTTGGAGTGTTTTAATGAGACAAATATGTAGAGGTCGCGAACCAAACTGCCAATTATCGCAGGAAAAAGTGATAAAGATGGACTTACTTTTATTGTAGCGGCCGCTGGTGATGGTCGAGAAGTGTAATGAGATCGTCGAATCACACGAAAATGTAAGAATCGCGCACAGATTCTAACTGATAAAAAAGATTTGTTGACAACTTCGGATGGTCCCGACCGTGAAGGCGTGGAGCAATGAGAAGCGGGAAGAGAGCGATCCGCTCTAAGTCACGGTTTTTAAAGGGTTCCGAAGGGATGGGAATATTTGAGGGCGTGATGGATTTCCGCGTTGACTTGTCGAATGATAGTTTAGGAAAATTGTGAATATAGAGGAAGGAGGGGAGCGGTGTTCTGTGAATTGTGGTTGTTTTTATATTTCCAGATTTCCTAGCGAATGATGGAATTAGTTAGTAAAAATTTTCCCGCCAGTCCACACCCTCAATCGTTCATTGGTGTGGCCGCCAACGGCCACTAATCGTTTCTTCTTGACTGGCGGTTTTTTTTTTAGTTTCCCCACCAATTTGGGGAGTGTCACCCTCGAACGATCCGACGCGTTTCTTATCCGTTAGGAATTTGCTTTTGTTAATATTAATTTTTTATTGGTAGGTCATAAACTTGTCGATGCCGACAAAGCTGTTTATCCCAAGAATTTTTTTTGATAGTGAGACATATCTCGAGAGGAAATTTTGTTTATTTAGGGTTTCTTTAGATCGTTCGAAGCGCTTCGTTTATAGGTTAGCAGCCGTTGTTTTTTTCTTCCCGAAAGAGAAGAATTCGTGAAATCCCCGGACGTAACAGTTAATAACTTTTGAACTAGAGGTGTGCAAACGAAAATTCAACCTGTTCGGAAAAGTGCAAACAAAAATCTATCGAATGATACCATTTTAAGCACAACATTTTTGTTTCTATTTCATCTACCGAACTTGCTCGCTTCTGAAACTTTAATTGTTAATAACTTTTTAACTAGAGGTGTGCAAACGAAAAATCGACCTGTTTGGCAATGTGCAAACGAATATCTATCAATTGAGCTATTTTTTATTTAATTTATTCATAGTTGGAGGGCTAATATGAAGATGGCCCCCCGAAATTTGTTTTGTTAATAACTTTTTTACTAGAAGTGTGCAAACGAAAATTTGAAATGTGCATACATGTGCAAACGATGAGCAATCGAATGAGCTATAGAAACTTTATGTTTTTCAATGTTGGGGGGCTATCTTCACACAGGTATAATTGGCGCCAAGTTATAGTCCTACAAACATGGAGCTACAAGTCCATTTTAGTCAAATGAGATATTTCAATCGTATAAAAGATTTAATAAACCACTGTTTTAAAAAAATAAAACTCAAGTAGTAGTTTCTTTAATTTAAAAATAATAAAAACCAAATTATGTGTACATATTTCTATCCATTAAAAATTTTCTAACTCAAGTGGTAGTAATTATTTAGCTTTAAAATATTATTATATCACAAAATTGCTTTACTCAATCTACGTTTTTATCACAAAGAATTATAAAGTAACAGTATAAAATAAATGATAAAATTTTATTTAAATAAAAAATTTTTATGTAAAAACACTAGGCGCTGCTTAGATCAGACGAAAATGCAAAACTAATGATGAGATTATTTGAATGTTATAAATAAAGGCAAAATTTATTATTTAATATGAAATTAAATTATAATTACACATATATTAAATTACATATATTAAATTATAATTACACACACACACACACACACACACACACACACACACACACACACACACACACACACACACACACACACACACACACACACACACACTACCTACCT
>NW_011933658.1:3683-17819 GCF_000187915.1 Pogonomyrmex barbatus | reverse complement strand
CAATACACGTGTTTCTTCATGAGACAGATGTCATGAGACAGATGTCAATCTGCGTTGTTAATATAAGATTTTCTCATATACTAAGAGTCCAAGCCGCTTCATTCCGATTCAGTGACAATATACAAAATTGTCTTCCCCTTACAGTATATTCATTAAGTAATTTGAAAACGTACACATGTCATAATGCATCTTCACATTGAAAAATAAGAGTTGCATATGATCTCTTATAGCGTTAATTGACCAAATTGTATACGCAATGCTACATAGGCCATACATGGTCATCTCGAGGAGAGAGATGTATATTCCAAAATAAGATAAGTATTTCAGCATAACAGATAACTTATGCTTTCTAAGAATGCATATGTAACTTATAAATATACAAATATTTAAGACACAACAATATGCAAGTACAGATATTATATTCAATCTTAGTTTCTAAGACGTTAAGAATAAATAAGTAAATGTTGTTCCAATACATTATAAATAATTCAGATGAGGAAAGGTACATAAATAAATAAATAAGTAAATGAATTCAAAACATACATTAGCAAGCCAGACGAAGTTCCTCACTGGAGGAACGGAAGTAGTGCCGCTTTTATGGGTAGTACTTCCGGACAAAAGACCGTTCAGACGTGTCTCACAATATGCCATCGATCAGTTAGTGCACGATACACATTTATTAATAAGGAAAAGATTTCTCCAATATATCTTATTGGGAACTTCACTGCGCACCATCCAGGTTTACTCATCTGTAAAAGTATATTACCAGAAAATAGTCGTTCAATAATTAAATATAGTTATCATTGAGTTTTGTAAGAATAATAATAGTAGTATTATAGTAATATTATTTTTGTGAGCACTATCATTTGTAAATATCCACTCACTTCTCTAAATTAAGTACTTGAATGACACTAATCAATCATTCAACGAAACATCATACACTTGTTATATGTGTTTGACACAAAGAACTCCTGTGTTTGTTTCAAAGCTTCTGTGAATATACTAATTGTTCGATCTTCTAATTAACTGAAGCATAGCATAGAAATATTAACGTATATCAAACTCAAAGTAAATAAAGTGTTCAGAGAGTATAAATATAAATTGGATGTTCAGATAACCTATAATATACCATGCTTACAGGGCAGCTAACTTATGCTCCCTGATTTGTGGCTCCTCCATTAACTTCAAAATTATGTTTATTGTATTATGTAATTATGTAACTCTCACATTAGCAAACTTGTACGAATGTTCTTTAGTTTCTTGAATTTTATTAATTAATAAAGAAAAATTGTATCTTTGCGATTTAAGAAGAGAACATAAGTGCCTATATAAATTCAATTATTAAACAATAATCCCAAATCAGTCTTCATGATTATTTGGAAAATCTTTGTATCAGTAAAATCTAACATAAATAAAACAAATACAAAGAAAATATAAGTATTAAGAAATTAACATATTGAAAAGATATAACGAGGTATCTATTAACCTTAATATTGTTTTATCAATGATTAACTAAAATTTTTAAAGAAAAAATCTATCTGATGTTCTATTATAATATTAAAAAATAAGAAAAGTAAGATGTGTATTGTATTCTTTCATTAATATATCAAGTCTGCATCTGTCCAGTTTAGCCAATTAATAAGTATCTACCATAATATCGACACATTATGTCTTAAGAATCCATTGGTTATGTCTCAACAGTAATTCATCGCTTAGATGTAACATTCAATCTATTCATAAATTAAGTAGGTTAGAATTAACATAAATCAACACATCTAAGGAACATAAAAACATTTATTACCTTACACATAACTTACATAATCCAGACTATCGTCTGAGATATTATAGGATATATTTCCCAGCCAGTAAGTTACGTTTCTTCTCTCATCCGTCTAAAATGGAGCAATCCGTCCACATAGTGTCTGGGTTCACGATAGCCAGGTTGTTATAGTAGGAACATCGAGAAATCCAAAAGTGAAGCTCTCCGCAACCATCCACTTTCACTGCCACGAGTAAAAGGAGAAAGCCGAAAGCACTCCGGAGATAGGCACTCACTACACTCGTATAAACGAGTGTGTCACAGCAGTATCACAGATGTCAACATGAATTCCAGTCAAACCAGCGGAACGGAAATTAATAATTCATGTTACAGCACTAAGACATATGACAGAGTGTTATACATACTATATGATTACATTCAATAGGATGATTAATTATAAATTAGAGAATCTCGATTATAATCATTCTCGCATGTGAAAAAACATAAGTATATACATGTGTCTGCTTAAAATGATCCATTATAAGTTCACTAATTAGGCTAGGAAATGGAAAGATTTATGATAATATTAATCGAATCTAAGGAGTAAAGAAAAGTCATTAATATTAAGTACATTACCTAAATAAACGAGGGAAGAGATCTATATGTCTATTAATTAACATTAAAAGATTAATCAAAAGCTGCATTATTCACTCAGTATCCTTTAATTATGAAATATATCGTCACTCACTCACCCAAAGGCAACTTATAAAGTCGTGATAATATGTACTATGACAAAGACGTACGTCGCTAGGGGCAGGGATAGCACAAGACACTTCAATAATTAACTAAGTTATTATAAAGCAATCACTCACATATATGTTATAAAAATTATATCATTGAGCTCCGTAGAATATAATAAAACGTCTAATAATAAATTCACTTTCCAAAAACAGTTAATAAGACTAATGACTCACTCAGCGGAACTCCGAGAGAGCACGTCCGCTCGCTACCGCAGCCCCTGCGCGACTAACCTAACCTAATCTAACCTTTTTTTTTGTTTAGAGAGGAGAAATCTTCGTAAGACTCCCAACGGACAACAGTTGGGGAGTGTGGGATTCGAGTGGGCGGCATGTCGAACGAAAAGTCATCCAGCCTCGCCTACCCACTAAACCTTCTCTATAGTCCTATCGATCATATTGGGGAGGGTCCTGGAACGTTGACGGAACAACACATCACGAACCCTCCCCCGATCTTGGCCCAATGGGCAACGTACGCACTCGTCAACTTAAAATACCTGCGAATATATGTTCACACACATAACTAATTAAAGAAGTTTAAAAGCTAAGATGAGAAACATACAATTAAATAAATTATATACGAACACACCTGTAACAAAGGGACATACAAGGAGAACAAAGAACATACCTCTATAAGAGGTGATTCGATGGAGATAAAAATTATATACAATATTAAATTACATGAAAACACGCTATAACGAGGGAGACATTTTGAACACACCAGAAAGTGTGTTCAGAAGAAGAACGTACGAACACACCAGCAGGTGTGTTCGTAGGACATAATGTTACTAAAACACGCATGAATCAACGAGAACCAAGATAACGGACAAAAAGGTTTAACAAAGGGATATTTCCAGACGCATACATACACATAAGGATTACCCAATGCCCTGCCGATCCCTCTCCGCCTGCTCTTTAGCGGGTCATAACTTTCTCGACAAACAGATGCACAGCTATCCATTGCTGCTGTCCATGAAGCATCGCTTCTAAGATCTTCCCAAGATTTGGAAGATCGATATCTCCCAATTCAAAATCGAGGGAATCATAAAGATTATAACGATTCCAAAACCATGCCTTACATTCCAACAGGGTATGATCCGCGCTATCCCGCCTCCCACTTGTACAATAAGCACAAACGGGGGAGGGAGCCTTATCTATCTTAAACAAGAATTCATTAAAGCAACCATGCCACTCAAAAGTTGAGTCATACGAAACGTTAGTGATTAATGAGTGCGACCCAACCATACTCCAAGAAAAAGAGTTAACGCCTCCCTGATTCTAACCCCAGACTGCCTATGATCCTCCAAGAGAGACCTCCAGTCCTCGACTGCCCTAAAGTCTGCCTTCTTTCTCAGCTCTCTCCTCGCACGAAGAGAGAGAGTTGCAGTCTCTGCTCCTCTCTCCCTCTCCCTCCAATACAAGTGCGCTAATCGCTCTAATTTTAAAGGGGAAAATCCCAGCCAACAGTATTGCATCTACATATGAGATTGTTCTATATCCACAGATTGTTCTTATCGCTAAAGTCTTTACTATGTCCTCCATTTCCTTAACCGGAGATGATTTATAATTTAAACGATTCGCCCAGATAGGAACATCGTAGTACATGACCGATTGCATGACAAAAGCGTACAGCCGTCTATTGCTTTGTCCAGGTCCTTTCAGATTCGGCATTAATCTGCTAACAGCTCCTACCAGCCGTCTTGCGCACGGGATGACATACATAAGGTGCTCTCTAAATGTAAGTTGCGTCAAGTTGCATAAGATCAAAATATTTAATCTTGGTAGTTACATCTATAACAGATCCTCGAATTCTTACTTTGGGTAGGACTTCTGGCAAGGGAAGATCCCTCTTGCAGAAGACTGCGACTTCAGTTTTCTCGACAGTTACATTTAAACCTAATTTTTCAATTTTATTTACCACTATAGCAGTAAAAATTTTTGCTCTTTGGACCGCTGCTCTAAAGTTTCTAGCCACTGCAACCAATAGTGTATCGTCAGTGTAACATGACATGTGACAACCATCAGCGTTTTCTTCAAAAAGAATCTGATCATACGCTATGATCCATAATAATGGTCCCAAGACTGATCCTTGTGGAACTCCTTTAGTAATCTGGAAATTCTTCAAACATCCGTTTTTATCCGTGTACCGTTTTCCTATTGCATAAGTACACCCTAATTATAGTACGTAAATAATACGGTACCTTTCCTTTCCAGTGCTGATATTATAACACTCCAATGTATGGAATTGAAAGCGTTTCTGATGTCCAGGCTGACCAACACTGTGTAGCAATTCCCTACGTTCGCTGCATCAATTATATCCACCACTCTCTTAATAGCGTCGACTGTAGATTTGGACCACTTCTAAAACCGAACTGATAGTTCGATAACAGTGTCACGTCGCGGGCGATGTTGCCAAGCAAATCACCACGTGGCACCGGACAAAGGCGGGAATACGCCTCTCGGCAACGCTGCCAGCAATCGAGCGGCAAATCACCAGCAGCGGTTCGGAAGAGTTAAGGAGTATTAACGTACGAATCCCTGATCATTAGAATAAATGTGCGATTGAGCAGCAGGGAATTGATCTAATTCTTAGTATTAGCGCGATCGCGTCTAGCTATTATTCCTCACGGTTAAGCAACGAGACAGAAAAGTTCGTGAGTCGGCGTGAGACAATAACGTCTGAAGCAGCGTTAGTATCGTCAAGATAATATCGAGCGCGGACGTGTTTGATAGCCTCTCCCTCTTCTTCAAGTACTTCTAGGGCAACAACGAAAACCTCGGAACACGCGTCGCAGTGCTCGATTCGCGAATTAACGAAAGCGGGGTACGACTCGCAGAAATCTTGGGACCTGGTGAATCCGAATTGAAATGAATGAGTTAATTCCAAGCGGTAAGAGAGGGTGCCCTCGGGTATTAATTCCTTACAACGATAATAGAGAAACTCGGCGCTATTAGGATAATTGTCGGCAGCTGAATTATTTACGCGGCGATAATCGAAGGAAGTAATGCAGCGCATTACTTCCTTCGATTATCGCCGCACTGAACCGACGCGATGTTGGAATACGGCGACTGGATGCGTGCGCGAACCGCGGGTGGCATCAGACCGAGGGAAGCACATCACACTAATTAATTAATAGTATCCGCGAAGGTAAAATGCATCCCTGCATGTCATTGAATAATATTACGGAATATTATCGGAGCTAGAAAGTTTGAAACAAGCATTTAAGAGTGCATTTTCCGAGTGAAGTCGTCGGACGGGGCAAAAACTATGCCCAAAAAAAACAAAGGGGTCGGTCGTAAACCCTTCCGGTCAGGCTTTCCCTTTGTAGAAGCGATCATTGAACTTGCACGGATACGTTCGGCTGACGCAACAGGGAAAATAGCGCGAGAAATATACGCGTATACATATATCTTATAATAATTTGTTAACAATTTAGCTACTTATCTTTCGTTGGAAGCTTTCTGCAAATAGTCTTGGAGAGAGATTCGCGGCTGGGAGCGGGGTTCTTGGGTGGTGCTGGCTGATGCGGACTGCGCGGACAGGGCGCCCCAGAGACGGTCATGCACCAGGAGCTCGTATTTCTCGTCGAAGATTACCTCCTCGCCTATGATTGCGTTGTGATTGAAAATCGCGGCCACATGAAGATCGTATTCGAGATGTCGTATAGCGTTACTACGCCCCGCGCGATTTTTCCGTGCCTTAGGAATTCGACGGAGGTTTTAGGTATATATTATATTTAATAAAAAGTTAGGGTTAGGATATCATATTCGGCTGCGAGCCAATTACTCATTGGTTCCGCGTCGCGTTGGAACTACCACGTGCTCGAAGTCCGATGTTTCCTTCGTGGTAAGTGCGGATGACGCACAACACCTTGCCCCCAGAAACGATCGGAATTCTTGCGTTAATTATGAATTAATCGATTAATCAATATTAGACTTGCTATTAACACCTATTCGCCTATTGCCCTCGCGAACACTTCCGTTAATAGAACTAGCGGTGATGAACTGTATGAAAGAGCAAACACGTGGTGATTCGAATTTAATATTAATATATTTAAACAATTAACTAAAAGTTACACTTATGGAGCTTTATTCGCTAATGTGGATTGAAGCGGTGATGGAGCATATAAAAGAACGAACACGTGGTGATTTGAATTTAATATTAATATATTTAAACAATTAACTAAGGATTACACTCACGAAGCTTTACTCACTAATACGAGATAAACAATCAAAATCGCTTATTTAGAACTAGAAATTATAGCGGAATATGAGCTAGAAATAGAACGACTCCGAACTAGAAATTGAATAACTAACTTAAATTTCAATTACATACTAGAGATCGGAGCAAGACGCTTGCGATGTCAACTGTTCGACGATGCGCACAAGAGTGTCGATGTTTCGGCGGACACTGCAGCGCTCGGCCGCGGCGGCGCTGTGGCACAAGATGGCGGGTGGCGTGGGTACGGTCAACACACGTGGCGCCGGCGTAGCGCGGGTTATGCAGCTAAGCCAGATGTACATGTCTATGTCGTGCATTAGTCGGCCAATCAGAACGCGGTTGGCAGGAGATGATACGCGGCAGCAATGATGCAGGCATTATTGCAATATTGATGTCATTAATATAATCCCATTATTGATATAGGCATTATGTTTAGGTAGGTTTAAGGAACATTATATTTAAAGTATAATTATAAAACTTTTCATGCATTATAATAAATACTATTGTTTATGGCTAGGAAAATGGTTAGCATAATCGAATATGTGTTGTTAAATGTTAATGCTTATAATTATCGAAGAAGGCGATTAAAATAATATTACATCTATGTAGCATAATAATGGTGGGGCGCGCCATGTTAGGTGGAACGGCAGGAGAGCCAATGGTCGTTCTTCGTCGTGGGCCCGGCGGTGAATTACATTAAGGCGATACTACATGCGCGCTAGGAAAAAAAAGAGGAGAAAAAAAATATATGGCGGTTCTCCGGACGTTACAACAGGTTATTTCTCTCTAGAAATTCGTATAATCTATTGGCTATTATTTTCTCAAAGAGTTTCCCTATGGTTTAATAGACAGATTGGTCGAAACGAGGATAAAGAGTCCGGAGGTTTGTTTGGTTTATTCAGTAAAACTAATTTTGATAATTTCCAATCTGTAGGAAAATACGACTCTCGGAGACATCTCGAAAAAATCGTGGCAAACACATCCTTTGTCAAGTCAACCGTGGGAATGAGGATCTTATACAGATATCCGTCTGGCCCTGGGGACTTTCCATTATTTTTCAATCTGTTTGCAGCAATTTCCAGTTCCGAAACAGTGATCTCGGGAATATCGTTTAAAAGCACACAAGGACGGAAACTCCACGGCGCATCATGACAATCATCATGCGGGAAAAGATGGGTTATCACATTACTTACGAATTCTGGTTCAAGAGTTTCACATATCGGCGGAGTAAATGCTTTTAGTTTCCTAGTGACCAATCTATAAGGACGACTCCAAGGATCATTCTCAATCGAATCGATATATTCTTGCCACGCATCATCCTTGGCTTTCGCAATGGCTATTCTAAGCTTTCTCCTGGCCGCCTTTAACTCCATCCATAACTGGTGCCAGATACTGCTACTCTTTCGAGCCCGTGCTCTTGTATACTTCCTTCTCGTCTTCTTACACTTCTCGCGGAACCCTGCAATCTCCTCGTTCCACCAGTAGACGTGCTTTTTGCCGGGATGTCCAGAAACTCTTGGCATTGCAACATTGCACACGTCCCTGACGATCCTTTTCACCCTCTGAATAAGGAGGTCCAGATTCATCGTGTCGATTCCTGAGAGAGTCCAAAAACCCACATGTAGTGACGCCAGGAATCCGTCCTTATCTAGTTTATTGAGACTCCACATTGGGAAATATTCTAGAGTCCTAGGGATCTTTTTGGAGCTACCATATGGAATGTCAATAATGATAGTTTTATGATCAGACGCATTATAGTCGTCCAATATCCTTCAACGTGGAGTCGAGTTTCAAAGTAAACTATTACACCATGATAGATCCACCGTCGAGTCTCCTTGCACTCTGCAGCAGGTAGCTATTTCAGGAGTATTTAATAAATTTAATTTTAAACTGCAAGACCAATCAGACAGCATCTTACCGTGGATATTATTACATTTGTCCCATTCATAAAAACGAGCGTTGAAATCGCCGGCCAATAAAATGTATTACCAGCAGATGCGATGATATTTAACAAAGTCCCCAGAAAATTCTCAAATTCCCTGATAAACCGACTGGAAGCGAAATAAACACTGATGATTAAGTAGTTGTCAGCCCTAACTGCCACAATGCCTGGAGCAGAATCATATAATTGCCAATTATGTGTAAATTTATCATTCACGAATAAAGCCGCCGTAGAGGGGTTGTCCTGTAATAAAAACCATCGATCGTTGTTACGGCTCGCAAAATATGGCTCCAAGATAACAGCAACATGAGCTTTTAATTCGATAATCGTGTTAACTAATAAATCCTGTGCTGTCGAACATTTGTTTAAGTTAATTTGTATTATTTTCATTTTAGAGGCTCGATGTCCATATTATTAATATCATCCGCATTATTAATAGTATCATTCCCGTGTTCCTCCGGGCTGTTACTCCGGCTAATGGATTTCCCTTGAGGTGATCAAGAACCGTTAATCTATCCCTCAAATTACATAGGGGGCCAAGTAAAACAGGTGTGGACATTCCTCATTGCCGGCTCTATGTCCACAAGATAAGCCCTTATCCCTGCAAACAGGGCAGTTCGGACGACTCTTACACCTAATCAATTTGTGTGATGAATCACAACAAATAAAACACCAGCCAGATCTATCCACATTGCTGGGACAACGATGTCTGGTATGTCCCCTGGCAAAACATTCATAACATCTTACTGGCCTGACCGAGAACAGATCCACTTTGACAGCTTTTATCCAACCAAGCTTTATATTCCCTGCATTGGAGAGCTTTAGCGCAGCCTGCACAGGGCATTATACCCAAATTATTCCGAGGCCATCTCTAGCAATCCTAATTGGACCGATCCTGATACTCTCAGGGGAGCAACATCCAGCAGAAAAAATTTGCTGTTTAATTTCCTCTACAGTCACCGAATCATCGAAGCCTGTAAGTCTTATGTCCGCGTTTCGTTGTTTTGGTCTATTAATTCTAATTCTTAGATCGTCGATTACATTCTTCATTTTTTCCACCAGTAAATCAGTTCTGCTAGACGAATCATCACCCCTCAGCTCTAACAGAACACCACTCGATAGCGCTCGTCTGACTCTGGTATCCAGGTCCTTAAGCTCCTGTTGAGGAATATCTTCTCTGGCCTTACCAAGGATGGATGCATACGACGGATCACCATCTTCCACCACTATTGAAATAGCCGTCGTATTCGGAGAGAACGCCCTCGGCTTAGATTTCCCAGAAGCCGCAGGACGAGGAGTACATTGTGGATGTATAATTATTCTTAATCCTTTCAGCTTGATCATTTCTTCTTCCAAAATTAGCATCCGGTATTCTGTTGCCTGTCCTTCTCCTCTTGCTTCTTCTGGCAACTTTCTATCTTTCCGATTCTTTCCCTCCAACATCTGAAGATGAGGCAGGCGTATTGTCCGCTAAAGACGGCACCAATCGTGACCTCAGATATCCTTCTGTTCTCTCTCGTCGAGTCTCCAAGTTATTAGGTCTAGTTACATTCTTTCCACTAGTCGCTCCTGAGTCATCGACAAGCAGCGATCTCATCGTATCCGTAATACGAATAAGTAACTCATTCGCTACTTCTCATTTTTCACATCTACTACTATCTACTTTATTCACCTTTCTTCTATTATTCTCATTGAAATTTATATTATTTGTTCCAGGTAAATCCCGTGCAGCCGCGGAAGGACAATCACTCATGCCTTCATCCGAGCGTATCCTAGCTACCGCAGAGTATATTGATTGTTCTACAAGGTTATTCTCAGCCAAAGACTTCTTACTATTCAGTTTGTCCGTAAGTGACTTAACTGATTGCCTTAGCATCCTGTTCCTCTTTAAGCTTATTAAATTCCTCTTTAAGCTCTTGATAATGATCTCCATGTAAAACTTCTTTGTTCCTGACGTCTCTCCTAGAGACAATATCCTCAATCGCTCCTTTCGCCGACCATAAGTTAACTTTCATTACTTTGCTGACCGGGTCCTGCAAGGAGCTTGACTTTCTCCTACAGTTCTCTATTTCGCTAAGCCATTCAACAATTTGATTTCCAGCATCAGCTACACTGAGATATCTAACTATGTTCTTTCTGTCTTCAATTTCTAATTTCTGACCTATGATCAGGCGATCTCTATCTTTATTTTTAAGGGAAGATCTTAGTCTTCTTTTTTTGGATCTATCAATCGAAAACGCAGGATTTTGTCTCCAAAATTGGCTGAAGACTCCATGCCCGCATAAGAGTAAGAAACAAAACTCACATCGTCATCGGACTCAATTAAGCTAATTACTTCATCAGTTTGTCCATTCGGATCCTTGCTATAGCCAGCTAAATTATCCCTATCTCTATCTCTATCTTTTCCAAAGGAACTGCCTTCAATAGGATAGTCAATATTCTCCTGAGATCTATCCACATTCGCAATTCTAGGGTCCGGAAACCTAACCGTTTCCGCATCAGTAATGCTAGGGGTCTCCCTGGGATAGGAGTCACCCCTGCCAAACGTCACTCATCTGACCAGCCGATTCAATGCCTACCTGCCAGTTAACGAAGACCTACTGAAGGCAGGGACTCGACCTCCAGCGTCACGACCCTCTTGCTTTCCCGCAACAAGAAGGGTCCCGTTACTCGATGACGACCGCATAGAGAGCGGGTTCTCTCCACGAGGCCGCCCCGCCACCATCCGAAAAGCAGCAGGGGGTGATTTTTCCATTTTTCTGTTCATATCCATGTAATTAAATTGTTTTTTTAGCAGGAATCATCCTCTTCTGTCCCGCCATTGTTATGATGGAGTGGGAAGTTCCAGCATAGTCGTCAATAAACATCCGTCCGGAGTATAAAGAATACATATGACTTTTCTACAGAAGTGGTCATCCTCTGTCCCACAATGTTGCATTAAGGGTGGAGATTACAACATAATAAAAGTCATCAAAAGATCCATTCGACTAATAAGAAATTGTTCAGGTAAGAGATTTAGAAGTAATTAATATATATTCGATATATATTCAAATCTTATCCTAGTTTCTATACATTACAGAATAGCTGCCCGTATCCAACTGAAATATTACTAACAAAATGATACTAAGTATTCATAATTTTAACAGCATATAGACTGGGCCGGCTCGACGTGGGGGCGGAACTCTTCTCCGCTACTCCCTCGATGCAGATTGCCGCCTCCGGTGGCTCCCAGAACTCCATATACAATAAAAAAGAATTAATATTACCTACGCTGACCTCAAAAGCCAGATCTCTGCGAACAGCGTGCCTGGAGGATGATTTACCAAGTCTACAGCGACTGGGAGAGGTATGTGTTCCAAAGAACAAATAAAGAATATATACTGTTTATAAAACTATCAATTGAGATGCTGTACCTAGCAGAACAACTATCTAATGCTCCTAATCATGTTGCTAATAAATATATAATAATATAAGATAAAATAAAGATAATATAAATAAGTGTAAAGAAAAATTTATAACAATAAAATAACACAAATAACAAGATAAAGATATAATATGATGAAAGAGAATAAAATTTTATAATATATATTTAACACTACATTAAATTATTAAGATATATATAAAAGATATATATAAAAGATCAATAAATCAACAATACATCTAACACAAAAATTAAACTAAACTGCAGTGTATAACAAATAAATAAATAAATAATTAAATACTAACGTTTATACATACAAAGATAATAATAATAACAGTAAAACGCAAAAGAGAAATATTAGGTGTACAAAAAAGTTCTGAGCTTTAGACTTCATACAACCGAAATAACAATTTAAATTTTATATATCTTCCCGCCTTTTTGCGAATTTAAAGCGTTGACATTTGATTTTCTAAAATGCCATTCAGTTTGGCGTTTGATGCACATAACCTCAAAAATCAGTAGTGTTCACGATGGCAATAACAAAAGAGCGTATTCGATTTTCCATCCACTTAGCGTTTCATCTGGAGAAAAATGCTGCTGAAACCACTGCAATGATTTATGCTGCATATGGAGAGAACGCTGTAAGTCATACTACATGTAAAAGATGGTATCAAAAATTTCGCCAAGGAGATTTCAGTCTTGAAGATAAACCGCGTGTTGGACGCCTTCAAAAGATTGAAACGGACGAATTGCAAGCACTGCTGGATATAAATTCTGCGCAAATTGAAAAGGAGCTTGCAGAACAGCTTGGCGTTACGCAGCAAACCATTTCCGTACATTTATATACGATGGGAAAAGTTCAGAAGGAAGGTAGATGGGTTCCACATGAATTGTCCGAAGACAACAAAAATCGTCGGCGTGACACTGCACTCATTTTGCTTTCAAAGTTCCGGAAAAAAGATTTTTCTGCACCAAATCATTACAGGCGATGAAAAGTGGATTCTTTATGATAACCCTAAACGTAGAAAATCATGGGTTGATCCTGGTCAACCTTCGACATCGACGCCGAAGCCCAATCCACGCCAAGAAGGTTTTGCTCTGTATCTGGAGAGATTGGAAAGGTGTGTTGTATTACGAGTTGTTACAACCGGGTGAAACAATCACGGCAGACCGTAACAACAATTGACCAATTTGAGCGATGCATTAAAAGAAAAGAGGCCATTTACTGGCCAAGGACGTCGTAAAGTGATCTTGCTTCATGACAATGCTCGACCACATGTTGCGAAAGCGACTCAGGACCATATCTTTGCGTTAGGCTGAGAACTTCTCCCGCATGCGGCGTATAGCCCAGACATGGCGCCTTCCGATTACTACCTATTCCGGTCACTGCAGCATCATTTGGCTGATACATATTTCATGAGATTTGAAGAGATACGAAAATGCATTGATGACTTTATCGTTTCGAAGTCGGTGAGCTTCTATCGTTAAGGAATTCGCAAGCTACCCGAAAGATGGCAAAAGGTTGTTGATAACGGGGAATATTTTGTTGATTAATATTTTTTGTTTGTTTTTGAATAAAGATTGAATTTTACAAAAAAAGCTCAGAACTTTTTTGTACATCTAATAATAAAAACGTTACATCAATTAAAGCAGCTTAACTAAACAATGTAACGTTACATCAATTAAAGCAGCTTAACTAAACAATATAACACTAGCAATTTAATCAAAATAATAGCGATTAAATTAATAAATAAAAATATATGTATACAACAATAACAAAAACAATGCAACTCAACATGATTGGAGTACATTTACGTCGACATCATAACTCATAAAATTTAACATACGCAAGAGCTAATCGCTCAATTATGAACTAATCGCCAAAAATACACTATTCTCATTCAGAAACAATAAACGTAAAATAAGTTAAACAATCAGAGTGATTTAAGATGTATATATATATATATATATATATATATATATATATATATATTG
>NW_011933657.1:304286-316711 GCF_000187915.1 Pogonomyrmex barbatus | reverse complement strand
TATTGTATGAGAAACTGCGGATTGATTGGGCAGATATGCGGAAAGGTTGCGGGAGAATTGCAAAAAGGTTGTTAAAAAAGTGATGGAATGAAGTGATGGGAATGATTGTAAAGATGCAAAAAGATTACAGCAGATTTACAGAATAATTGTAGAGACATGCAGAAAGATTGCGGAGAGCTTACTAAGAAACTGCGAAATGGTTGCAGAAATATGTGGAAAAGTTGCACAAGAGTTGCGGAAAGGTTGCGAAAGAGTTGCAAAAAGGGTGCGAAAATATGCAGAAATATTGTGGAAGAATTGCGGAATGGTTGCAGAAATGTTGCGGAAGAATTGTGGAAGAGGTGCAAAGATATGCAAAAAAATTGTGAAAGAGTTGCGAAATAGTGGGGATTGCGGAAGAGTTACGGAAAAGGTGCTGTGGAAGGAAGGTAAAAGGTTCCCACAGATTGAAGTCGTAATATACTACGGTTAAAGTATCTATTTATCTATTTATGGCTTATTTCGACTAAAATATCTATATACAAGTGTGATAATGTCAGAGTTTTTGGTATTATATTTGATACTATTGTTGTTGATTCTGAAGAGCCAACGACACGATCACGGGGAGTCTTGCATCACAATAACGACTCGCTCTCGAATAACTCCTTCATGAGAGCCTTGGTCTTTTAGCTCATGCGTCGCCTCTTCCATCAGATGTCTGTGGATTTTGAAATTATCGGATCCTTGTTTGATATCGTCGTAGGTCGTGATGGAGTCGGAAGCCGGATTGGTGAAGGAGGCCGTGGGCTAGTTTGTGTAGCCGTGTCAATAGCGGCATGCGGATGCAACTTGCGCACAGCCACGGACTTATCTGCGTCGCCGTCGTTGTCGTCGTCTCTATAGTGTCAGGGAACTTAATCGGTATCAGTCTCCATGGGATCAGGAGTAGAGAAACATCTCTGTTAAGGCTACTTTCTTCGGATCGCTGAGGTGATGTCGCGATCGATAGTGGAAACTTTGGATGTCTGTGCTTCCGCGGCAGAGTAAACTCTATCACGGAAGACTATATCGACTTGGCTCTGAGAAGAGCCGTTTATATAAAGATAGGGAGCTCTCTCTATAGTTTGATATCGAGGTGAGCTCTCTTTTTATTATTCAAAAGATTATAACAGATTATAACAGATTATAACAGGTCTGAAAAGAGCCGTTTGGTTTCTCTAAGGCCCAAGAACTCTTTTACTTCTTCGAAGGCCCAGAGAGCGCAGTCCGAAAAGTGAAAAGCATGTTGAGGGCTTGATTCAGTGCCCTTTATATATTCCTCGTGGCCTATTCTTACTTACGAGAAAGTTCGCTGCGGTGGCGCCCCGCACTACGGCGCTTATACTGGGTGCGCGCTTCGTATACTGCGCTTGTGGCGGTTCACTAGGCGTGCCGCTACAGGTACAAAGATATGCGGAAATATTATGGAAGAGTTGCAAAATGGTTGCAAAATGGTTGCCGAAAGATTGCGGAAAAGTTGCAGAAGAGGTGCAAAGATATACGAAAAGATTGTGGAAGAGTTGCAGAATGATTGCGGAATGATTGCGGAAAGGTTGTGGAAGAGTTGCAAAAGAGGTGCAAAGATATGTAGAAAAATTGCGGAGATATGCGGAAATTGTGAGAAAATTGCAGAGATATACGGAAAGGTTACGGAAGAGTTACGAAAAGATTATGGGAGAGTTGTGAAATGATTACAGAGATGTGCAGAGAAGTTACGGAAAAGTTGCGGAATAGTTGCGGAATGGTTGCGAAATGACTGTGGAATGGTTACAAAAAAGTTGCGGAAGAGATGCGATGATATGCGGAAAGATTGTGAAAGAGTTATGGAATAGTTGCGAAAGTATGCGGAAAAGTTGTGAAAGAATTGCGGAGAAGTTATTGAAATACTGTGATTGCAGAGATATGCAGAAAGATTGTGGAATGTTGCAGATACATATGGAAAAGATGCAAAAGTATGCGGAAAGGTTGTGGAAAAGTTGTGGAATTATTGCCGAAAAGTTGCTGATAAACTGCTGAATGGTTGCTTAGAAACTGCGGAATAGTTGCGGTGATATGTGGAAAGATTACGAGAGAGTTGCGTAATGGTTGAGGTGATATTCAAAAAGTTTGTGAGAGAGTTGCGGAATAATTGCGAAGATATGCGGTAAAGTTACAGAAGAACTGCGGAATTGTTGAGCTATGCGGAACGGATGCGGAAATATGCGGAGAAGTTATGGGAAGAGAGAAAATATGCAGAGAGACTGCGGAATAACCATGAAATTGTATAATATCTCGCTGAGGGCTTGATCTCTAACGCCGCCGTCTCGTAGTTACGAAAATTGCAACCGCAGGTCATACGAATGGCGACGACAATAATGATGATGGTAATAATGACGACGTTTCTTAAAAGTAATTTCTAGATATCGGACTTTGAATCGTAATATCTCCGTTCATACGACACGGAGAGGAAAACACGGAGAGAAAAATACTTTTGTTATATAATTCGAACCTAAGCTATCGATTGCGCCTATTCATAAATTGATCGATTCAGTCGTTACTAAGATCCAATAATGTTGATAGCAACTCGTCGGCGTAAAGAGACACGGGAAGCGTTGGCGCTCACACTTGGCAACGAATCATGATCGTGTCTCTCGACACGCGCGCATACCTGTTTCGTGTCTTCGCGGAAAACAATCCGCGATCTGTACGCCCTGCACTACTGAATTCACGCGTTTAAAGCCTCGATCAGCTGAACGAATAATACGAACATAATAATAAGCGATCTATCAGTCAAATATATTGTTAAAAATTACGCAGGATACAGGAACATTGCGGATATTATTTATAATAATATTTCTGTTAAATAAATATCTCAATCAAATATCTCTATCGCTCTCACTTTCTCATCTGACTATCCGACTGACAGACTATCCGCGCGGAGAAGTGAGATCGTTTTAATATTACTATTTTCAAAATCTTTGAGAGCATGTTGGCTAATCTTCAGGAAATCTTTTTTCTCGGATTAGCAAATTTGAAAATTAATCCGAAGAAATATTCTCTATTTGGAGGAAAAAGTGAAGTATTTAAGATATTACGAGAGTCTGAAAAGTTTTGAATCTAACATAGAAACAAGTATTTTTTCGATCAAATTCAGTTTTATTTTTCAACATAATCTCCTTTTAAGTCAATACACTTTTCTCAGTGATGCTCCCACTCCTTTAATCCATTCAAATAATAGTTGACGTCTTGTTCTGCAAAATAAGCTTTTACGGATGCGATGACCTCGTTCGACGAAAATTTCTGTCCCCCGAGTCAAACTTTGAGCCTAGAAAACAGGAAAAAATCTAGGAATCAGATCTATGAATACGGTTGATGGTCAATTAATTCGCAGTTTGTGAATTTTTGCCATGGCGACCGAAGTGTGAGCTGGTGCGTTATCTTGATGGAACAGCACCTTCTTCTTCTTCAAATATGGCCGTTTTTTCGCAATTTCTGCTTTTAGCTTGTCAATTAATGATGCGTAGTGTATCCTCGTTATTATTTTATCTTTTTCAAGATAGTCCATGAACACAATTCCATGACTATCCCAAAAAACAATCGCCATCGCCTTCCCGGCCGATGAAACCGTCTTCGCCTTCTTCGTAGCAGGTTCACTCTTCATTCTTCCACTATTTTGATTGTTTCTTCGTTTTAGGAGTGAAGTAGTGGTCCAAGTTTCATCAACAGTTGTTCTATTAATCGACGCAAAAAATCCGACTTGTTTCGTTTAAACCTTCAACAGGGCCTTGGAAATGTTTATTCAAATGCGTTTTTGCTCCACAGTGAGCAAGCGCGGCACCCAATGCGCGGTTAGCTTACGCATGCTGAATTCTTTAATCGATATGTGATGTTCTTTCGACATGTCCACAGCCTCTGCTATCTCTCTAACTTTGATTCGACGGTTGTGCAGTATCATTTGGTAAACTTTTTCGATATTACTAGCAATGAACGCAGTTATTGACCGTTTCGAACGCTCATCATCAGCCAAACTGGTATGATGTTTTAATTCAACTGCCCAGTTTTGCATGGTGGCAAATGATGGAGCAGAGTCCCCGTAAATAGCGGCTTTAATTTGCGTAAGCGTATTGCCTTTCAAATGTAAGAATTTAATCACAGCATGATATTCGATTTTTTCCATTTTTATGAAAACACTGACATCGACTGGCACAAATAACTGTCAAACAACAACTAAGCGTCCAAATGGCTACAATTTTCACAGATATCTTTCAAAGTATGTACGATTGTAATACCAGAATGATTTTAATGAGTAATATCATCTTCATGTTCAGGGTCAAAATTTTTCAGATGATCCTCGTAAGTTTTGGAAAAAGGATTTCCACGGACTGAAAAGATTGCTTTTGTTGCCTCTGTGATTAGCTTATTCTTCGGAGTAAAAAGCACGTTCGTAACTTTTTAGATTTCTGTTCTCATTACAAAAAATTCATTAAAGATTTTTGAAATTTTTATCTAAAATTTGTTTTCTGAAATTGTGAAACACTTGTTTTTTTGATTACAGAAAATCAATGCAGATTTAAATGGAGTGATCAATGTCATTTGAAAATTTGAAATAGTTTTTGATCTTTTCTCCTGTTTTATCCTTTTCATTTAAAACAAGAAAATTTATTCTAGATGGATTTAATCACAACATTGGTGCTGTTTTGTCTCACAAGGGAAGGACGCGGACTTGGGAATACCGATTTTAAAAAGACTTATATATGTTAAAGTACTTTACTAGAAGAGTACTTGAGTAAATGGATAGAATGCAATATTCAGTTGTTTTTAAGAAAAACCGGTTTAAAGTTTACAGCGTTCCTTATATACCGGCCGCGCTGAGCCCTTTGTCGCCAAGATTGGGTAGCTCGGGCGCTCGGCCCTGTACTACCAATCTGTCGACCCGGGTTCGATTCCTGCTTATTATACTTTTTTTTAATCTAGAAAATATTTATTTATATTATTATGTTAAATACGTATTATATTATTATATAAAATAAAATTAATTTAATTAACAATTGTTTATACTTAAAATTTTCACTTTTAACTTCAATTAATAATTTACTTGAACCTAATTTTTATTCAATTAATAATCTTATTATTTTACACGTTCTGTCCGATATAAAATTAATAAAATGCTACTTTTAACATAGTTAAATATAGTATATTTTAATTAAACTTTCAAATGGTTAATTTAATAAGGAATTTAAAAATAAATTTGAAAAATGTTGTGCCAAAACTTTTATTCATCTTCATCACTATTAATACTTGCAGTTTGATTACAACTGTTTGGTGATATTTATCATAAAAACAAGTGAAACATAGGTTTACTTCACACCATGCACATTTTATGAATGTTATTTCTCGACACGCACAATGCTTTTTAAAAAATTAATAAGAAAACAAACAGCATTTACATTTAAAAAAATCGGCTTTTCCTCTATTAATTTAGCAGCAAACTACGCATATTTAAGCATTGGAATAAATACGGGAGCGCTTAATTGATTATGTATTGAAGAATGTATTTTTATAGCATCTTCGCGTGATGATATTTCTCGTTGATTTTGAAACAGAGTAGGATTATTTTATAATTTTTTAATAAAAATTTTTACCTGGCGATAAAAGTAAACATCGCAGGACTGACAAAGCGGCGTACATTTGGGAGGAATAATTTTCAAAATGCAAGTTGTTTCCCCAGAATTATTTTCAAAAATTTCATCATGCAAACTGTATCTGTTTGTCCCTCCCACGAATCAATAATTAACATAAATTAATTTTTTTTTACATATGATATAAGGATATTTTCTAAAAATTGTTTATACAATTCTTTCGTTAATTTTCTGATTTGGAGCAAGTGATCACAACATTTTTAAATTCTGTGGTTGATTTTTAGATTTTTTTAAAAAATGTCGGACTAAATTTATTCGTGGGCTCTTGTAAACACAAAAAAACTAAAAGAAGGGCAAGAGCAACAACTTTTTCTTTATATTCCAATGGAATATATTCAACAGAAGGTTTTTCATAATCTTTTGGAATATAATCAGCATTGAGTTTTGGATCATCAGTACAAAAAGTATTTTTAAAATTTTTTACAATTATCAAAAAATTGAATAAAAATTATTGCAATAAAAGAAATAATTATACATACCTCCTCAAAATTTCTTTCGTCGAACGCTTTCATCGAACAAAAGCAATTCTTCGTCCGCAATAACAATGCACTCATTTAACACATTTATTGTTTTATTTCTTCTGCCATGGCCGAAGAAACAGAGCTGATTTTTTCAGGAGGCTTATTTGTTAATAAATTTCGTTCTTCGTAAATAGATTTGGCAACAAGAAGGGCGTTCGTAAACTCTCCTTTGAAATTTTCGTTCAAAAATGATCTTTCTTCAATATCTAAAAGTTCTTCACTAGTCGAAAGTTTTTTACTAGTTGAAGATCTTGCATCTTTTTCCATTTTTTTATCACAATAAATTTCGCAAATACACTTCAAAAATCATTTTTTGAAATCTTCGCTCAACTCAAATATCAACTATCAACTAATATTGCTAGCTCACGTTGAAGTTATCGCTCACTGCCGTGTTCAAGAACAGGATCAGAAGAGATTTTGAATTTCTTTGTGTAGACATATACGTTAAGGTAGAAAAGTAGTGTGATAGGGAGATCAAAAACTGTTACCTGACATCAGGTATACAAATATACAAATATTAGAGTTGGAGCAGTGAGTAACTTAATGTTGAGTAAAAAATTACGGACCAAATAATATTACAATGAATAAAATATTTCTTGTATTAAATAATAATTAATAAATAATAATTAATAAATAATAATAACTATAGTAACTATTTTAAATTATTAATTGAAGTTAAAAGTGAAAATTTTAAGTATAAACAATTATTAATTAAATTAATTTTCTTTTATATAATAATATAATAATATAATACATATTTAACATAATAATATAATAAATAAATATTTTTAGATTAAAAAAGAAATATAATAGGCAGGAATTGAACCCGGGTTGACAGATTGGTAGTACAGAGTGCCCGAGTTACCCGATCTCGACGACAATGAGCTCAACAAGGCCAGTATATAAGGAACGCTGTAAACTTTAAACCGTTTTTCTCAAAAACAACTGAATATTGCGTTCTATCCATTTACTCAAGTACTCTTCTAGTAAAGTACTTTAACATATATAAGTCTTTTTAAAATCGGTGTTCCCAAGTCCGCGTCCTCCTTGTCAGTTATAGATGGAAAAGAGAAAGTTATTGCGTATTATAATAAAATTTTGAGTAAAACGGAGAGGAATCATTGTGTCACTTGTTGCGAGTTGTTAACGATTGTGGATTCATTGAAGAGCTTTCATTATTATTTGTAATATCAGAAGTTTTTAATTAGAATTGACACACATTCTTTCACATTGATTAATGTTTTTTAGGGAATTAAAAGGTCAGGCCTAGAGCTGGAGCATCTTCAACAATATAATTTTGAAATTTATCATTGTGTAGGGAAATTGCATGGAAACGCGAATGGTTTGTTTAGAGAGAGTTCATGTAGAGAGAGTGACTGCAATTATTGCAAGAAGGTACAGAATAAAGAAGAAAAAATTAAAGAAAATTGTTAGGATTAGTTTTGAGAAAAAAAAGTCATTCTAGTCTCTACGCTTACAAAATTTTGTAGTTATTCAAATAATCAATAGAAAAATAAAATAGACATAGATATGATTGAAAACTCATTTGCATTTATTATTTCAATCTTTGAGAAGAAAAAACTACTATTATAATATAGAAATGTGCGCGATTTCAGTTTTTTTAGCCAAATTCATGTGTGTATCGAAAATGCGAATTGCTTCGGCGGCGGGATGCATCTTTTCGTAGATTCAACGGATTTGAAAAATTTGAATAGATTCTTAATTTGCATGTCAATGGCTACCGTCGGAACTAGAATCAATCACTTTTCTGCAAAATTAACAATGGCGGATGTTTTAATGAAAAATAGTGGTTTTTGCTCAATTTCTGACTGGATTTTCTAAATAATTTTTCTAAAAAGTAGGTTAAAATGAATCAATCAACTCGATTCTAGTTCCGACGATAGTCAAAAATATATTAAGTAAGCAGTTGAAATTTGAAATCAACTAGATATATAGTTTCGGAGATTTTTATTCCCAGGTCAGAAAACATTATTTTGAGTAAAAAGCATTTAAAGTTTCGATAAATATTTTTCATACAGTATTCGTTTATATTTATTTGTTTCTTAATCAGCAATTTCAGCTCTATACAGGATATCTTCGACCTCTTTAAAAGCTTATAAAAGCTTTTTATTATAAATACAATAAGTAAGGATGAATCCAATTGCTGTTTTTCACAAAATCAATTTGTGCACTTCTTTGTAAAAATAGCTGTAAAATTCAAAATACTTGGAATTTTTTCATGAAAATTGAACTGCGTTTTTTTGCGATACCGTATTTTCAGAAAATGTAATAAAAAAAATTTGATTTTTAGATCAGAATGACTTCTTATAGAATTAGAAAATAGCACAATTAGAAGATCCTTCGATTATGGACATTATTCAAAGAAAAAATTAAATAGATGTCCTCTTTGACAAAAGATTGCATCAAGAAACGTTTCTTCAAAAATTTATTGGTCACGGTGTGATTTTTTCATTATAAGGAATGGAGTTTTCTTTGTAGAAAATACAATTTCTTTGTAGAAAATACAAATCTCTGGATTTAAAAATACTTGTTATTCAAGTCAATAGTCCCTCTAAAAATGGTAAAACAGGTAAAGAAAACTCATGATTTTCTTTCAGGTGGACACTATAGTGTAAATAAAATTTTCGAAAAGAATTGAAGCGTTTCTCCTGAGCAATCCTGTAAGCAGGACGTGAAGAATTGGGTAAGGATCATAAGTTTATATCGCTAAGAAAGATCCTTCAGGAAAATGAAAGTCTACTCTTCAGATTTATAATTGCTACTCCTTTTGAGAGAATACAGATGGATGTTTAGGTCCATTGTCAATATCTTCTTGTAGTAGGAATTGCATACGAATCAGAAATTATTGAGATTTTTCCAAGAATTAGCTCGATTTTTGAGAGATAAAGGAAACTCGAATTACCTTACTTTAATCTTTACTTTGATTCAACAGTTAAGTGGAGCTCAACATCAGATATTGTTAAATTATATAGCAAAATTGATTTCGGAAAATCAGAAAGAATTTTGGAGGATTCCGTTTCTTTAGGATTGTTGGCGTATAGATCTTCTGAACACGAGATAACTGGTTTTATTCTTTCGAAGTTGTTTTGATAAAAAATTAAGGTTTTCTTTAGCTATTTTTCAAGGCTCCTCCAAGCTAAAAATGTTCTCCAGGAAAGAGGATTTTTATTTACATTAAAGGAGAGATTGAATCATATCTATAACGTTGTAAGTCGACATATGGATTTATAGTCTAGAGATCAAAATTAAGTTTTGATCGGAAAGATAGGCAGTTATGTTTTGAATCAGAACAAAAACTTTTGTTTTATAATTCTCAAAGGATACAAGATAGGACATTTAAGTTACAAAATAATTGAGAGAGATCTTATAAAGTGATCAGAAAATTGAGTGATGTAGTCTATTATATACGAAAATCGAGTAAATACAAAATAAGGTTCATTTAGATACGATGTGTTATTCATTTTCAGAAATCGATAAGTTAAAAAAGATTTTCTTTATTCTTTTAAATAATTATTAGTATGATTTTTATTTTTTTTTTAAGTTTACTGTGAAGACTTAAAGGAGAAAGATCTTCTTCCTTTGAAGCCCAAACATCATTCTAAAAAAGATTAAATTTGCTTAAAAGATTACTTTGCTTACGGGTTTTGACTGTAGTTTTCCCGTTTGGCATGAGGCGAATACTGTGACACGGACTAGAAAAGTATCGAGATACTTGTTGGATCCACAAAAATAATTCCTCCCTCTCCCCTTTGTCCGATTCAAGATAGAAGCACGCAAGACATAAAACGTAGAACGAAAAAAAGAAAGGAGAACAGATTTCTGCAGCGGCAACTTTCAGGACGGCAAGATTAAGATGCTGGTAACCTATAGCAGCTCGAGATAGAGCAGGAAGCCATCGAGTGCCTTGAAGTCTTCGTCGGGGAACAGGAGTGAGATCTTTTTTGCGAAGTTCCTTGGAATTGTCAGAACGACAATTTCAAAAAAGATGAGAACAGAGTTACAATCGAGCGATGATCCGTTCGTCGCTCCCTCCCCTCTTCTATGAATATTGATTAACAGAAAGAAGATCGTTTTCTACCGATGCGGTTATTGTTTTGAAGATTTTGAAAGTGAGGGAACTGCAAAACAGTTCCGTAATCATTTTGTGTAATCTTTATCAATCTTTATCAACAGATTGCTGTTAATAATTATTTTATTCCTTAAATCACTCTTATTTATTTCGGAAATGAATGATGCGAAAGTGAGCGAGAGTGAATTATGCACGAGAGATCGTCGCGAGCGCAACAATATGAAGATCATTGTTTAAACTGAACCATATAGTTTCCTTTGCACAATATAAAATTTTAATTACTCTTCATATAACTATAATAAAATAAGAAAATAGAAAAATTAATAATTTACAAGATGCTTTATACTTTATGTCAAAATATATTAAATTAAAATATGAAATATCTTGTAAATTATTCTTTTATACAAGATACCAGTGGGAATGTGTTGAAAGTAAATGGTTATCCCATATCTCCATGTTTCGGCGACTGTTTTGATGATTAGGATTCGCTACCTGAGACCTGTCAATTTTGTTTGGATCGTTATACAGATCGTTATACAATTTGCGAATGGCAAGATGGACGCGCTAAGCATAGAAGAAAAAGTGTATCTCATCGAGTGTTTCTGCACTAGAAGCAAAAACTACAGCAGCGTATTGTGGTTTCAGTAAATTTGGATCTAAAAAAGTTTCAAGCGAAACTATATCCAAAAGATATGTTTTTGATATTTTTTACCCATCTTTCCTTTCCGTAAAATCGCGCCTAACCACTATTATACTGATTAAATGAGATTTTATTTATTCTTTGATGTTTTTCCGCAGGATTATTAATAATTTTACTATATACAGCATTTTGAATGATCGTCGACACGGTTTAGCCAGTCCATCTCGTATCATTACAACGGAAGAAACAATTGATGACGTTAAAATATATTTTGACGAAAATTCAAACACCTTAATTCGAAAAGTTATTTAGGTTTTAGATTTAAAGTAAGAAATTCTCTGAAAGATTACGAGAGATTTAATTGTATTGCACAGAGCTAATAGAGAGTATTCAAAAATGTACTCGCAGCATTCCTACATCCAGATAATGTTAGATAATGTAATTCAAAGTTTTTGAAAACGATTGCAGTTTTGTACTGATTCTGAAGGACAACACTTCGAAACACTTCGAAAATATATACTATTGATTCATATCTGCAAACGAATTTTTGTCGTTTTTTTTATAATATATGTTTCAATTATTAACTATAATCTTTTTTCATATATATGGTAATAAATTTGACAAGTTTTTTTCTATAAAATAGCGTTGGATTTATTTCGTCCGGTCTATCTGTTGCGAAATAATAAACATTTAGTTTCAACATATTCCTATTGATCACTTTATATATGCATATCTTACTACTGTTATGCGTAGAAAAATTATATTAAGCAAAAGAATCAGTAAATTCTATTCAAGAAATAAAATATAATTCTTTTATTATATAATTTAATTTTTACATAATAGAAAAGTTAACTCTTTTAGAATATTTTACTGTGATTTCATTATAACTTTACTATAATTTTACTATATACTATGTATTTTACTATGACTTGTACTCTTTCAAATTATTTAACTTTCATCTACATTTTTATCTATAGAATTTAATATAGAAATATTTGGTTGTGTATAAAATGGAACACTCTTATATGGATTAATGTTAAAGTTGTATTTATTTTAAGAATATATCGAAGAATATCACTCTATTCTATATTACTAAAATTATTAATACAATTAAAAATTTCATTACATAATCCGGAGCCTATCACGTAACATTAACAATTAAAAAAATATTCATTAGTAATTATTAAAAAACATGCCGGCAGCGAATCTTATGTTTACATATGAAGATTTTGTTGATAACCTTCGACTTCATTGTACATTTTCCTGATGGGATCTTTTGGCAAATAGTTGTGCATCGTTGCTATGATTTTACTGTTGCCGGATAAAATGCCATTAGATAGGTGCGCTATATCATTTTGCATATATGTTGTTCCATTTGTGAAGCCATTTTGATGATCCTTATGATCAATATGACCATTTTGGTGAATATGCTTCATATTGTTCAATACACTATTAGAGGTAGTATCTCCTCCTAAAAG
>NW_011933657.1:279225-298665 GCF_000187915.1 Pogonomyrmex barbatus | reverse complement strand
TTTGATTACATATGACAAATATGAAGAGTAGAATAATAATATAAAAAAAGAAATCTAGTTTGAGATTTAAAGTGAAAAATTAACTCCAAATTAAAAAAAAGAAGATTTTAAATAAACAAAATAGAAATCTGGAAATAAAAAGATATATCTTATATGCTAAATAATTGTAATAATTATTTACATTACCTCGAGAAATAATTCCGTTCTTCTTTGTATCAATTACAATATGATTGGACGTAGTGTTGGCCATTGGTTTAGCAAGGCCATTAGGAATAGCATGTTCATTTTGATATTCATTCGGAGCCTGTATTTTGTTTGAGTTACCGTTGATTAATGATGAATCTAGATTATGTAGACTTTGTTCTTCTTTGCGGCGCGTTAGATGCATTAATTGATACAATGCAATAGCAAAATCCTGCTGTACACTAGATACATCTGTATCGCCATCCACCTATTTGGAATGTAACAGAACAATAAGGTAAATCAATCAGTATTAAGAAAATACATATTTATTTCACAAGATTTGAAATTTACAATTAACAATTTACAATTTACAATTATTATTATTATAAAAATATATTATAATTATGACGTGTTAACTATAATGTATTTTCCAAAAAATGAAACTGTTTTAAAAAAATAGCTTAAAAAAATGCTACTAGCTATCTTTTGAAACCTATTAGAAATAATGACAAAAATGTTTGTGGATATTTGAAAATTCATTGAGATCTTTTTATATCTATAAGACATTTCTACTAGATTTCTAGAAAAACAACAGTAGATAATTTTATTTTAAATGAAATATTTATATTTTTTAGTGTATTGATCAATGTTTCTTTTTTTGTTCTAAAAACTATTAGAAAACTCTACTTAGAAATTGTTAATGTAGAAATTATTTTGTATTTTATTTAAGCACATTTTTAATAAAATATAAAATATATTCTAAAATATTCATTTTTTATATTATCTTACTTCTTTATATCGAATAGTAAGATGAATCAATAGGTATAAAAGGAAATATCTAAAAAAAAAATTTTATGATCTGATGAATTTTATTATTTTTAATATATTTCGAAAAAATATATATAAACTGTTTTGTTTGGGCTACCTTGTGTTTTAGATAAATCTTCTTTTTATTTCCTTAATGTTTTTGTATATTAATGTTTATTGTATACCTAAACGTTATTTTACACTTTTATATACATCATCTTTATCTTTTCGTAGCAGTTTTTCAACTATTTTACATTTGATTATAAATATACAAAATAAAAATATTAGGTTGTCGGAAAAGTTTGTGTCGTTTGGAAGTGAAAATTAGACATCAAATTGAGACATTGAAACGTTTATTCAATCCATGATATATTCTCCATTTTGATCGATGATTTGTTGCCATCGTGCCGGCAATTCCATAATTCCCTTCTGATAAAACTTCTGGAACTTCTGAGCAAAAAAGTTGTCCAGGTGCTTTTTGACGTTCTCTACAGAAGTGAATGATTTTCCCTGAAGATTATTCTGTAAAGTGCGAAACAAATGCGTATCCGATGGAGCAATATCGGGAAAATGTGGTGGATATGGCAAAACATTCCAACCTAAGCATAAAAGTTTTTGACGAGTCTGTAAAGATGTATGTGGTTTCACGTTATCATGATGAAACGCAACACCTTTTCTGTTCAGCAATGCCGGCCGCTTTTCTGCAATAACGCGCTTCAATTTCTCTAATTGGACACAGTATTTATAAGAATTACAGTCTGATCTTGCGGGTGCAGCTCGTAATAAATTACTCCATGATAATCCCACCAAATCGATAATAGCACTTTTTCGGATGCAAACCAGCTTTGGCCATGGTTTGGGCCGGCTCGTCACATGTTTGCCATGACCGTTTTCGCAGGACAATTTCGTATAAAATTCATTTCTTATTCCCAGTAACCATGCGCTTCAGGAAATTATCGGATTGGTAACGCTTTAGCAACAAGTCACATGTGAAAATTCGATGAGATTCCGCTCAGTCAACTTATGTTATGGCACCCAAACATCGGTCTTGTTCACCATCTCTAAGCGTTTCAAGTGGTCGGCGACGGTTGAATGGTGTATATTTAAACGTTCTGTGATCTCTCGCATGATATCATTCGACACCAAGAATTGATCATCGACATCCATTTTAGATGATCATCTAAAATGAGCAGCATCGGTCACATTCAAATTTCCCAAATGGAAACACGCGTATCACTTTCGATTTGTATATTCACTAATGGCATTTTCCCCATACATAGTACATGTCTTTCGACGAGCATCCGCAGCGTTTTTGCCTTTCTGATGATAATACGTATAATAAAATGTGCCGAAAATGTTCTTTTTTATAGTCCATCTTTACATGATTGCAATACACACAACGCAACTCTGTGCAATCAAAATATTTTAAAATGTTAAGCACAATGTCCTCTTTCAAATGATATATAAAAGTTATATCAATTTACTTCATATCATTATTATTTATATTGCCAAGGCCATTTATCGGTTTAATGTCGTGATGTCATGTGTATGTAAGGAGAGGTTTTAGTGGGTATTTCCGCTTAACGGAGTCCCACACTACCTAGGGGGAACGGTTGCTCCCTAGGTGTGCGTAAATGCATTTCCCCTGCCTTTGATAAAAAAAAAGGCCATTTATCGGAGAAACGGCACGAACTTTTTCAACAACCTAATATCTTTATGCATATGATCACAAATATAATCTTCAGTATAAAAAAGAATTATTTAATTTGTATATTTAATAAATAGAAAAGTTATCTAATTCTAATACTATAAATATAAAAATTTGTTTGTATGCTTATAAAAAACATTTATACCTTTTCATTACATTTTCTAAAAATAAACTTTTATAAGTTTAAATTGAAAAATTTTATATAAAATAACTGATTTTATGCAATGTTTCTGAAAAACAAAATAATTTCAACTTTTTTAACATATTTTTAACATATTTTTTTTAATACATTTTTTAACATTTTCCAAAATACTTATTTAATGTGGATATTTAATTGATTCTAAATAAATTTGATACTAATTATTTATAATTAATAATTTATAATTTGATACTAATTATTTAAATACAGTAAATGTAACACGAAAAAATAAATTTTTTATAATATACCATGAATTTTTCTTTTCATAAGTTAGATTTCTTCAAACAAACTATAAAATTAACACCAACTAAGGATAAATCAATCATACAATCATATAATCAACAAACAATTATAAATGAACATTTATAGAAATATTAACGAGTACAGCGAATGGTTTTTTTTTCGAAAAAGAAATATATAAAATACATGTATTTATAACAATATATAAAATATATGTATTTATCGATATATATTTAGACTCATTTATATTAGCGAATATTTCATAATATGTATTCGTATTGAAGCAAGTTATTTATTCGTGTTTGTTTACATTTACTTGCTTGATTTACGTCTGTTTTTACAATTGATATTTTGAAATATTTATTTCAATATTGGATTATGCTTCATCTCTCTTATGCCTTATTCAATTATTTAATACGTACAATTGTTAATCGATTATCGCTGTCCAGTGTTTTCAACATAGGAAGAGAAATTTCGCGAAAAAGCTCCAATCTTTTTCTAAATGCTGAAACACTGTCGTCCAGTCTTCCTCTTCCGAGTTGCAATTTAGAACAGTCAAGTAATATCAATGGTGGTTTTTGACCAAACTGTTAATAATTAATATAACGCAATTCAATAATAAATTATTAATATTAAACGATGATAGAAATATACACAATAAATTATAAAATTAATAGATACAGATAAAAAGTTATAAAATTAATCAAATTATTGATTAATTTAATTTGCGATTTTAAGATATGATGCATTTTACCTTACTCTCAAATTCCTGTACTTGATTTAAGTCTCTTGGATATCCATCTATGACAATACCATCTGAATCTCGATTTAATAGAATCTGTTGTTCTACAAGTTGTATTACAATATCATGAGAAACCATTTCACCCGAAACAATTGCGTCATTTACAATCACATTAGATGATGCCATTGTTCTTAACAATTCTCCAATACTTATATGCAGCCAACCTGACATATTACGAACAGCTTGAGTACAAAGTGTTGTTTTATTACTTCCTGGTCCACCTAATATGATAATATTATATGCATTATTAAACAAAATGTCATATAATATGAAAAAGCTAACTGTTTCTATTATATTTATCATTATCACAAAATGAGAAAAGTAATAGAAAAAACATTGAACGAATGTTTTCTAGAATTTCAACATGTATACATGTGCGCGCTTGCACGTACACACAGTTAATAAAGTATACCTATAACCCAGATAAATGATGGTAATCCTTTTCTTGGTTTGTCAGCAGTATTCAGTCCATTTATTGACATTGGAGATGATAGTCTATTAATTGTTACAATTTGTTGCGGTGGTGAATCCGTAATCGATTCTTTTCTTCTTTCCACTTCAACCTAAAATACGTTATAATGTAGCAATATATCATCAAAGATGCACACTCAGTACAAAGAGAATGACTACTTTTGATCCTTTTTGAACCATTTCTCTGCAATTCAAATATAGTTAAAATTTGTTAAAAGACTTTGATCAACATTGTTAAAAAGTTTTTAATAAAGTATATAAGAGAAGTTTTATTGAGTATAAAATCTTTTCTTAGAAAACTTCATCTTTGCTTCGTTTTTCAAAATTTAGAATATTTTTATATGTTATCTTAGATATAGATCTCAATAAGACTAAAACTGGATTTATCAAATGTATAATAATGCATGCTTGTATGCCTATCTGTTAGTACCTATTTATTCTTAAATGTTGCCTTATATATTTTATTTACTAACTATGCGTAAAAAGACCTCGTCCAAATCTTTTGGAAAATAGGTCTCGACAGGTTTGGTTGAAACTTTGGAAATTTATAATTTGTGTAATCCTGATAAAAAGTTCTTACTGCCCAAATTTTATTCATTGATCCATTTTATTATCTTTATAATTATACTTGGTGATCTTAGTTAAGTCTAAGTTTTAAAAAGAGGATAAGAAGGGAGGGCGTGTGCTATGACGGGGCCCGACCACGAACCAGTCGTAAAAATCCGCAATTATTTTGCGAAAAATATCACTTCAGCCAGGAATCGAACCTGGATCTCCTGTTTACCGGGCAGGCATCTTATCCTTTCGACTACAGAAGCATGTGATGATATTTATCGCAAATAACGTGTTTAGAATAACACGTCACAATTCAATGATACACACACACACACACACACACACACACACACACCACACACACACACACACACACACACACACACACACACACACACACACACACACACACACACACACACACACACACACACACACACACACACACACACACACACACACACACACACACACACACACACACACACACACACACACACACACACACACACACACACACACACACACACATGTATATTCTCGAATCCTTCCGACCGGTACTCTAAAGACATGATGGTCCTATTCTCTCGATGGATGCAAGTCGGACCGCAGCGGCGACACTCTTCAATGCTCTTATCTCTTTATTTCAAAAATTCATTTCTTAAATAGCTCGAGAGGACAATTACACTCGGATAGTAAACTATCTCGCAGAGATGTCTCAGATTTTAGTTAAAAGTAAGCTCGGAATCCAGTACGAGCAGTAGGACACCTAACTCCTTCAACAGGTACTAGATTTGCATATAGCAAAGTCCAGAATTCTAGGCCAGCCGAATGAATTCTACAGATCATCGAAAATAGAAAATAAGCTATTGCTGCCGCAACCACCTTAATTAATTCCTCCCTTCTCTTTCTCCTCTCTCTACTCTTCTTTCTCTCTTTCTTTCACACTCTCTCTTCCGTGTATGCGTGTTGTTACATGCCGCAACTCGGTATTCGAGAACCCCTTTTTTCTCTTACTTCTTTTTTTTGTCGAGTAGATTTTAAGTGTCCCGATACTAAAATAATTTTAAACGTCTTTTCCTTTTTTCCTCAACAAATAAGACCTTATAATTATCCTGACAAACTTTCACTTCAACCAATTACGAATTTTATTACTAATCCTTTTCAAACAAATCATCGCAATATATTTTTCAATTCTCACGTTATTTCCTTTTTAAAAAACCATTCTAATCACCATGTTTCATATAAAAAACGCGTTGCATTATTGGTTATTGTATTAACGAAAATATCACCTATCTTGAATAAAGATCCGTCTTGTACATAAAGTTCAGTTCTTGTCAGAAACTTGAAGTGAAAACATCCTTGTTTCGATTCATCAAGTATCTTAAATAAAAGTCCAATCTCAAGACAGTTCATTCTCTTTACACTTACTTTCTCAATTCCTTAACATTGCGTTGCTTCTCGCATATAACAGTGCATGCGTGTGTGCGTGTGTGCGTGTATGAGTACGTGTGTGTGTGATGTTATCACAGAATAAATATCTGTAAGAATAAAGGCCTGCGCACAATGGAGCAAATATTAGGAATAGAAATAAATATTAAATTTTGGAAATGAAAATTCGGAATAAAAATTAAATATAACACACAATGAATATAAAATAAATAAATATAGTAATATCTTATTGTTTAGGAATAGGATAATTGAAATTCGTAGATTCTTTATATTAGGTGTACAAAAAAGTTCTGAGCTTTTTTTTGTAAAATTCAATCTTTATTCAAAACCAAACAAAAACATATTAATCAGCGAAATATTCTCCGTTTGCATCAACGACCTTTTGCCATCTTTCGGGTAGCTTGCAAATTCCTTGACGAGAGAAGCTCACCGGCTTCGAAGCGATAAAGTCATCAATGCATTTTCAAAGCTCTTCAAATTTCACGAAATGTGTATCAGCCAAATGATGCTGCAGCGATCGAAAAGGTAGTAATCGGAAGGCGCCATGTCTGGGTTATACGCCGCGTGCGGGAGAAGTTCCCAGCCTAACGCAAAGATATGGTCCTGTCGCTTTCGCAACATGTGGTCGAGCATTGTCATGAAGCAAGATCACTTTACGACGTCCTTGGCCAGTAAATGGTCTCTTTTCTTCTAATGCATCGCTCAAATTGGTCAATTGTTGTTGGTAGCGGTCTGCCGTGATTGTTTCACCCGGTTGTAACAATTCGTAATACAACACACCTTTCCAATCCCACCAGATACAGAGCAAAACCTTCTTGGCGTGGATATTGGGCTTTGACATCGATGTCGAAGGTTGACCAGGGTCAATCTATGATTTTCTACGTTTAGGGTTATCATAAAGAATCCACTTTTCATCACCTGTAATGATTTTGTGCAGAAAATCTTTTTTCCGGAACTTTGAAAGCAAAGTGAGTGCAGTGTCACGCTGACGATTTTTGTTGTCTTCGGACAATTCATGCGGAACCCATCTGCCTTCCTTCTGAACCTTTCCCATCGTATGTAAACATACAGAAATGGTTTGCTGCGTAACGCCAAGCTGTTCTGCAAGCTCCTTTTCAGTTTGCACAGAGTTTATATCCAGCAGTGCTTGCAATTCGTCCGTTTCAATCTTTTGAGGGCGTCCAGCACGCGGTTCATCTTCAAGACTGAAATCTCCTTGGCGAAATTTTTGGTACCATCTTTTACATATAGTATGACTTACAGCGTTCTCTCCATATGCAGCACAAATTATTGCAGTGGCTTCAGCAGTATTTTTCTTCAAATGAAACGCGAAGTGGATAGAAAATCGAATATGCTCTTTTGTTATTGCCATCGAACACTACTGATTTTTGAGGTTATGTGCATCAAACACCAAACCGTATGGCATTTTAGAAGGCCAAATGTCAACGCTTTAAAACCGCAAAAGAGCGGGAAGATACATAAAATTTAAATTATTATTTCATGTTGTATGAAATCTAAAGCTCAGAACTTTTTTGTACACCTAATATTTGTCTCGCCTGTCCTCGCTATCAAAAAATAGTTTGCTGTCATTTCTCAATCCATATTTGGATAGTGACGGACTCCTCTGTTTGGAGGAAGACTTCGACACGTTAATCTCCCGGAGACGACGAAGAATCCCATCGTTCTCCGTTCGCATCCGCTCATAACGAGCATCATCATTTGAGAACGTTGCCAGATCATAACTCATGCTCATGTCGTTACGGAGTGCATTTTGAGCGGATCCTCCGCTCGCGCGCTACCGTTCATTCCGTTTTATATAAATGCATTTCATGTGCGCGAAAGAGCCTGTTGAACAAATGGTTTTATCTATCAGATGTTCGAGTTAATCGCATAATTCAAGCCTTATGCGGCGTTGATTATGCAGGACCGATTGCGATCCGAACTGCTCCAGGCCGAGGTCACAAGTTGCAGAATGCCTTCATTGCATTATTCGTATGTTTAATAATCAAGGCCGTTCACTTAAAACTTAGCGATATATAGTTCGTCCGCTTTTCTCGCCGCGTATTACCGCCGAGGGTTGCCGCGCTCAATGTACTCGGATAAGAAAATTACCTTTCATGGTGCGGATCGAGAATTGTCCAAGATATATAGCAAGGCAGTTCGCGAAATCCAAATTTTTTAAATCGTCTCGCAGTTGATAGGACGGCGTGGCATTTTTTACCTCCTACAGCACCGCATTTCGGCGGCCTATGGGAAGCCGATGTTCGTAGTGTAAAACATTATCTCAAACGATATATTGGCCTTCATACACTCACATTTGGAGAAATGTCCATGCTCTGTCATGTCGAGGCTTCGCTTAATTCTCATTTAATCGCTGCCGTTTCCGAGAATCTTGACGATTACCGAGCGTTAACGGAAGTGCTCCATAACTTAGACATATTGTAGCTTCCGATTTAAAATTAATTTATCACATTCATATTATGTTATATCGTACCTAATTGTCGCATTAAAACTATTGTCAAATTACGCTACCGTTATTGTTGTATTAGAAACCATTTCGAATGTATGCATTCGAAGCGGACGATATGTTTAAGAATAGCATAATTGGAATTTATAGATTCTTTATATTTGTCTCGCGAATTGCCTATTGCACGTTCGAGCTAAGTATACATCACGCGTACTTGGCATGGAGTACACGCAGTAAACACATGCTCCGCGGAATTCGCGACGTAGCTCAGTTCTATGACCCTCGAAATTAGGACGAGAGAACATTGTTCGTCGCGCACGACTCGCGTTCGCTTCTTGCTCTTAATTGACATGGATCGCTAGATAATTCGATAGCGTTTTCCATTCCGGCATCGCCTTTACCGTCGTTTCGTATTCCGAACGAAATTAGTAATCGTTGCCGCATTTGTCATAATAAGATTTCCGATTTCGTTGCCGTATTCTCGAAGATCTCCGTTGATTAACGCGAGAAGATTTTCGCTGTGTCGTGTGCGAACCGCCCTGTCTTTCGACAGCTGAAACTACCGAAAGCCATATCGCTCTCCTCGATCTTTAATTGTGTGCGTGAATAAACCATATTTTTGCAAATACAACGGAATTCGACCCAATCTTTCCTTGGTACATGACTCCTTCATATAAGGTGGAACTAGCTACCTACGAACACTTATACTTATTTGTATTCATTGTGTATTACGTTTAATTTTTATTCTGAATTTTTACGAAAATTTAATATTTATTTTTATTACGAAAATTTAATATTTATTTTTATTCCTAATGTTTCCTCCATTGTACTCAAGGTCTTACATGCTATAAAAAATAAAAATATTATTGCAATTGCGTGAAAATAGTATTCTTGTAACACAAGTTGAATATTTTATCATAAAAATAATAATAATATAATTTCATATGTCGCTGAAAGATGTACTGCCGAAAAATGTATCGATGGAAAAAATAAACAAATTTAAATACATTAAATGCAACAATATTGCATCAGTTGCTCTGCGAAAGACGAATAATTTCTATCTCTGTGAAAGAAAAAGCTTCTGAAAATATATGAAGAAACCTTTGAACTATTGCTTTTCGATTGTTCATAATGAAGTCCTACGAGAAACAATAAATTTCAATTCACAATAAACAATAAATTTTTGTAGGAAAGTAGGTGAGATAAATATCATCGATAGATGACACGTCTTTTTAAGTATAATCTAAGGAGTATATTTTCAATAATAGTACACTTCTCTCAAACGCCAGTACTGTTACTTTTTTCGGATTTTTCCTGACTCTCATTTACCTCTTGCATCTCTCACCCTCTTTCTCTCTTCGGGAGCGTCCCGTTTGACCACGTTAATATTGACCACAGTCCCAATTGACTACGTTGCGATTGACCACATTGCGATTGACCACGTTGATATTGATCAACGTTACAATTGACCACCTTCCCGACTGACCACTATCCAGATTGATTATTTTGAAATTGATCATATTCAATATACTGTTGTTAACTTATCAGATAATGTATACTATCGGGAAAAAATCATTTCTTCCTGATAGCGCACATCCTGAATAGCCAACGACTATGTGTACTGTCGGGAAAAAGATCGTGTTTCCACATAGGTTTTCGAAGTCTACCCACCATTCCTCCGATGTTTAGGGGTGAAACGAGGTCCACGATTATACTATTCCACATAAGTTTTTGAATAACTATTTTTAAATAAAACACCTACATTATTATTCATTATACGAAATAATGAATATAGATATAATGAAAATTATATAGTAAATAAGAAGGGAGAGTGTGCGTCACGACGGGGCCCGACCACGAACTAGTCATGAAAACTCCTAATTATTTTGCGAAAAAATATCACCTCAGCCAAGAATCGAACCTGGACTTCTGCTTATCGGGCAGGCATTTTATCCCTTCGACTACCGAGACATGTGATGATATTTATCGCAAATAACGTGTTTAGAATAACACGACAACAATACAATGATACACGTATGAAGGTAATCTGAAAAGTTTTGAATTTAACATAAAAACAAGTATTTTTTCGGTCAAATATAATTTTATTTTTCAACATAATCTCCTTTTAAGTCGACACACTTTTCCCATCGATACTCTAACCTCTTTAACCCCTCCAAATAGTAGTTGGTGTCTTGCTCCGCAAAATAGGCGTTTAAGTATGCGATGACCTCCTTGTTCGATGAAAATCTCTGTCCTCCAAGCGAAACTTTAAGCTTAGGAAACAGGAAAAAGTCGCTGGGGGCCAGATCTGGTGAATACGGTGGATGGTCAATTAGAAGTGCAGTTCGTGAATTTTGGCCATGGCGACCGCTGAAGTGTGAGCAGGTGCGTTGTCTTGATGGAATAGCACTTTCTTCTTTATCAAATGCGGCCGTTGTTTTGCAATTTCTGTTTTCAGCTTATCAAGTAATGATGCGTAATACGTTCCCGTTATTGTTTTTCAAGATAGTCGATACATACAATTCCGTGACTATCCCAAAAAAGTCGCCATTATCTTCCCAACTGATGGAATCGTCTTCATCTTTTTCGGAGCAAGTTCACCCTTTGCAGTCCACTGTTTTGACTATTCTTTTGTCTCTGGAGTGTAGTGGTGGATCCAAGTTTCATTTACAGTTATGAATCGCCGCAAAAAATCTAACTCGTTTCGCTTGAACCGCTCCAACAGGGCCTTGGAAATGTTCATTCGAATTCGTTTTTGGTCCAAAGTGAGCAAGCGCGGCATCCAACGCGCGGATAGCTTGCGCATATCCAATTCTTCAGTCAATATATGACAAACGCGTTCTTTCGATATGCCCATAGCCTCTACTATCTTTCTAACCTTGATTCGACGGTCGTCCAGTACCATTTGGTGAACATTTTCGATATTATCAACGGTGGTCGCAGTTTTTGGCCGTCCCGAATGCTCATCATTAGCCAAGCTGATACGACCACGTTTAAATTCAGCTGCCCATCTTTTTACAGTGGCAAATGATGGGGCAGAGCCCCATAAACAGCGTCCAACTCGATTTTAATTTGTGCAGGCGAATTGCCTTTCAAATGTAAAAAGTTAAGCACGGCACGATATTCAATTTTTTCCATTTTTACAAAAACGCTGACATCGACTGACACAAACGACTGTCAAACAACAACTTCCAAAATAGCTGAAATTTTCACAAAAATCTTTCAAAGCATATTATTGTAGTACTAGAATGATTTTGACGAGTAACGTCATCTTCATGTTAAGGCTCAAAACTTTTCAGACTACCCTCGTATATACGTATATTACAATATACATATATACATGTATTCTCTCGAATCTTCACGACCGGTACTCCAGAGAGATGATACCTATTCTCTCGATGCAGGTCGGACTGCAGCGGCGACACCCTTCAACGCCATTGGCAAATATACAAATAATTCTCCTGAAGCACGACAGGAGAGATTGCATCAGGCATGACTCGAGCCCCCGAATAAGAAGGGAGGGTGTGCGTCACGACGGGGCCCGATCATGAACCAGTCGTGAAAACTCGTAATTATTTTGCGAAAAAATACCACCTCAGCCAGGAATCGAACCTGGATCTCCTGCTTACCGGGCAGGCATCTTATCCTTTCAACTACCGAGGCATATGATGATATTTATCACAAATAACGTGTTTAGAATAACACGTCAACAATACAATGATACATATATATACATATATTACAATATACATATATACATGTATTCTCTCGATCTGATATATTTCATAATCTGGAAAATTCTTCTTTATATGTTATCAAGATTTGAGGTTATTATTACTGCAAGATCGGCAGAAAAGAAAACGAATATCCCGTTATACTAAAGTAGACTACACATATTACTTGATATAAAGTATTATTAATATAAATATAATTAATCGCAGTAATAACAACAGTACATTAAATATGATCAATTTCAAAATAGCCAATCTGGACGGACGTCAATCGGGACCGTGGTCAATCGGGAAGGTGATCAGTCGGGACGGTGGTCAATCGGGACGGTGAGCAATTACAACGTGATCAATCGCATCGTAGTCAATTGGGACTATAATCAATATTAACGTGGTCAAAAGGGTGCCACTCTACTTCTCTCAAACGGCAGTACCGTTATTTTCTCTTTTTCCCAACTCTCTTTTCCTTACCTCCTGCGCGTCCTCTTTTTCCTTCTCTTTTTCGCCATCTCTGCGTTCCGCGACGCGGATTCGGTATCCATTCGGCCCTCCTGCGAATCATCCGTCTCGGATGACAACTCGAAATTTTTCCATTATTTAATGTATTCAGCATAAGTAGTGTTTATGGGACCCTCATGATCCTTTCTCGTCTCACGTCATACGTGTTAGCCTTGACTTTCATTATTCAATAAGATCCTAAATATTTTGGTTTCAACTTAAGCCCAGGTTCAAATTGGGTACATTTGATGGCGACTAAGTTCCGACTTGATGCTGAATGGCTCAAAATTTATTAAAATTTTTTCTAATTTTCATCTTGAATCTTTAGGATTTAGTCTCGAGCTTCTTCGTGCCATGACTCTCACTCAGCGTCCATTTGTTTTATGGCTTCTTCTTTCAATAGCTCAACTATCTTACAATCTGTTTTATCGCATTCGAGTACCGATCATTAGCTCAAACGGGAATCTCTTAATGCTCCGTTGATGAGTAGAATTAATACCTCTAAAATTGCTGTTACATGCTGATATTATTTCGCCGGATTTTCTGAAGATAGTTTGAATAAAACTTATACGATTATGACGTTGACTCTTTTTACTTGTCCGTTTACTCGGGGCTGACCCGTCGTGACAAACTTTAGTTTGAGTTTTTTATTGGCACAATATTCCGTAAATTTCTGGAAGATAAAAGCTGTTCCGTGATCAGCTACTATCTGTGATGAGTTGCCAAAAGCCTTTTGTATCTTTGCTTATTACTTCCCAACTGGTGATTGATTTGACGAGATACAGCCAGACAAATTTTGTAAAAGTATCTACCATAATAAAAAGATAATTATATTCTTTATTGGTTGACTGCATGGGACCAACGTGATCAACACAATAAGTGTAAAAAGGTAAACTTTCTTTAAAGAGTGGATGTAGCATATCTTGTTTCTTTCCGGCTTTTCTGTTATTTATAATGCATTTAATACAGCGATTGTCGATAATACGAGCAATCTTAATATTTAATATTTATATTCGATATATAATAATCTTGTTTTCTTCCATTTTCTTCACTGAGAAATCTCTTTTCTTATGAACATTCTTGATGATTTCGGTTTCCATTCTTTTCGGAATTACTAATAAATCATTTCCAAGTACGTTTAAACAGAATTCCGTCGATATAGTCTTGATGGATATAAATGGATATAGTCTTCATACTCTCCTTTTTTTATAAATTTCATAATAACCTTAATTTTTTCATCTTCACATTGCGCACGTTTTATACGAACAGTTAATTCATTTGATACAACATATAATACCGGATAGCTACTTAAAGTTTCGATATGTTACATCTTCGATCTAGCATGATGTTTGATGATATAATCGAATTATTCGAGCATTAATGCCCATCTAGTGATCCTTGGGATCACATCTTTTTTATTCATTGTATGCTGAAATGCTGAACAATCGATAATGATATCAAACTTGATTCTGGGCAAATATACCCGAAATTTCTTCAAAGCCGTTATTACAACCGTTATTACAGTATTTCCAGATCATAACTATTGTATTTAGATTCTGTTGGGTCTGTTGGGTGTTGGGTTAGATTCTGTTGGTCTTCTTATTCATATAATACGGGAATGCATCATCATCTGGTTTGTAGGATAATATCGCTCCATATCCGTATTTATTCGCGTACGTGTGCAGTTTTGTTTCGTAATCCGAGTGATAAATTTATAGAACTGATTTTTCAAACAAACACTCTTTTAATTTATTAAAAGCAATCCGTTATTCCCGTTCAAACCGAAATTTTGTATCTTTTCGAAGTAAATCACTTAGAGGTTTTGCAATGACTGAATATCCCGATATAAATTTTCTGAAATCTCCAGTGAGCCCCAAAAGCTTTGTACTTGCTTATAGTTCTTAGGCTCTGAGAATTTAACAATAACTGTGTTATCAGGTGACGGAGAAATTGATCCATTTTTGATTATATAATTCAGAAACTCAATTCGTCTTTTCAACAGCTTTAATTTCTTTAGGTTAAGTTCTAGTCCATATTCATTAGCAGTTTTCAAATTTTTAATCGTTCCAGTGCGTCCATTTAATTAGAAGCCAGAATTATGATGTCATCCATATAGATCAATATTATATCTTGTTGTACGAATGATCGGAAAACCATATAAATGTATTTTTGGAAACATGTGATGTAATATTTAATCCCATCGGCGTTCAAAAACCAATATTGTTCACTTGGTGTCACAAATGCAGTATATTTTCTGCTGTCTAGGGCTACCGGAACATGGAAAAATCATTTTTTAAGTCCAATATCGAAAATATTTTAGCATTTTGTAGCTTGTACATTAGGTCCTCAATTAATGGCAATGGATATCGATCTTTGTAGATTTTTTGTTCAGGCGACGATAATCAATACATATTTTTTGATGTTAGATTTTTCTTCCATGTTATCACCACAAGACTTGCATATTCGGAAATACATGGCTCCACTATCTTCTTTTCAATCCATTCTTCGACTTGTTCATCCAGTATCTTTTTCTCAGATGGTGACATTCGTCTCGGACTATAATAGAGAGATAGGTTCCTCATCCTTGATTTTTAATAACCGACTTCTCGACTTCTATACTTTTAGCTTTATTTGGCTCATATTTGCTAATTACTTTCTCTACTTCCTGCCTAATGTTGTTGCTTACATCATAACAATGTCTAATATCGACTTTTCAACGACGTTGACAATGACTGTGGATACTTTTTTGTTCAAGTTTGACTTGATTATTTGCACTCCGTTACTGTTAACGATTAATTCAACTTTTTCTAACAGATCATTACCAATCATCGCCGGAAACTTTATCGTATCATTCACTAGAATTTGGTCTCAAAGTCATCCCCGTCAATTATGAGGTGAGGATAAAATATCCTTTCGGTATAATATTGCTTTGTCCGAAACTATGTAATTGGAGGTCAGTCTTCCAGAGTTCCGGTTTTCTTATATCTTGATAAAATCATTCCTGATCAAATTCGGCTGTGATCCCATATCAACAAGAGTTTTGACATCTTTATTATTTATTATCACTGTTATTCTCATCCGTTTCAATTGTACTAGCACATTGTTGACTGGAATATTAGGGTCGTCCTTCGTACTTCATGGTTTACCGCATTCAGTGACAATATATCCAAAGGCAAACTTGTTACATTTTAAGCACTTCTAACCCTTACCTTTATTTTTACAGTCAGCTGATTTGTGATCAGTTTCACAGTTGACAACAGTGGCTGATTTTACCTTTATCTTTAGATTTATTTGGACTTTCATTATTTAACTTTTCTATAGTTTTGTTCTTGGCAGTTGCACTCTTATCCTTTGCTGCTGCTTTCTCTCATATCTTCTCATAATATCATAACTTAATCTTAAACTCCCTGATAGATTCGGCTCCATATAGGATAAACTTATTATTGCTTTCATCGTCTATTCCATCGATAACGTAGTCAATCAGTAAATCATCAGATATATTTGCTCTGCTCGCAATCTCTTTTATTACAAGGAAGTATTGCTTGTTAATGGATTCTTCTTTCTTGCGTCTTCTCCTGATCAGCTGGCGATGAAGGTCGGCATCAGTTACTTTCAGACATCGAATTCTTCTATCAACGCTTTTCTCAATTTCCTCCAAGTCGTGATACTAGTTTTATTTTGTATATATAACTTAGCTACCAGTGAGTGATTTTTTTCCCAAACACCGACTTTTGCATCTCGTTCCATTTCAACAGTGTTGTTACATCCTTGAATTCATCTATCTACTTACGGACTGATAATTTGTTTCTCCATCAAATTGTCGGATTGAATTTTCAACATCTCTAAAGCTAAATGAGAACTGACATTCCGCTGATCTTGCCAAGGGATTATTTCTTCCCATATTCCTTCTCTAATTTCATCAGGTTTGGAATCTTCTTCATCGTCATCTTCTTCGTCGTTTTCTTCTCTTTCAGAAGCTTCTCTGATTAATTCTAAATCCTGCAACCTATCTACTATTCTAAACTATTTTTTCCTATTTTTAAGCTATTTCCTCCTTTGCTCCTGCATAATCAAGGCATAATAAACTACATATGGCTATTAAAATTATTTCCAAAATTTCTTTAGATAGATAATATTTTATCCTGATACTCATCTGAATCGACATCGAAAGGGAATCCTTCGAACTGCCTCAAACACTTACGGTTCTGCCGATCACCTTCTCGATCATAGATTATTTTGTGTAGTATTCTCGCCACTTTAACTGGCGCTTTCGTAATGTTCCTTTCCACCTGGTCGATATCACCTAGCGTCATCATTTTGGATCTCCTTCCAGCTTCGTCCTTTTTGCATTCTGTATGTAAGCTTGTCAAAACCAATGAATCGCTTGATAAGAACGTACGTCTTCTTCACGCGAGTTAACCTTACACGTGTTCTCCTCTAAATCGAAATCTAAAGCAAATGTTTTAATCTATGCTTTTTACGTTAACAGATATTAGCAAATGTCGTCTTATTTCTGTCTCTTTTGCATCTTTCTTCCCCTAATCTTTTTTCCAAGTTTGTCTACCGCTTGCAATCGATATCCTATCGCCCGTATCACAAAGGAGCCCCCAAATTGTGGGAAAATAGGTGGGGTAAATATCATTGACAGATGACACGTCTTTTTAAGTATAATCTAAGAGGTATATTTTCAATTTCAAAAATACACTTCTCTCAAACGCCAGTACTTTTTTCGGCTTTTTCCTGATTCTCTTTTTCTCACCTCCTGCGCGCTCTCTTTTTCCTTTTTTTTCGCCTCTCTACGTTTCGCGACGAACGTGGATTCGATATCCTATTTTTTATACCTTATATACAAGATGGACTATTTTAATTTATTCAGTCGATTTTCTCAAAATCTTCAAGTTAAAAACAAAAGTGTTTCAGAGAAAAATTTTATGGCTTTAGGGGCGAAAGAAAATAGTGATCTTGGTTGACCTCGAAAAGGTGTCTTTAAGATTAGGTCAAGATTACCTGAAATTTTTTAATTTAAAGTTCTCATTCTTTTGTTATATATTCTTATAGCTGACTTTAAGACTTTTGCAAAATACTATAATAATGTTAATTTTTATTAAGTGTTTTCTAAGTTATGAGGCTTCAAAGTATCGCCGGCATATGCATTACTCAAGATATGAGACTGATGACTAAAACTTCTGGAATGTTCAGAGTCATGACCTTGACATCATATAACAATTTGATGCGATGAAAACTTTGCGCGACAAACTTTGACTATAGACTGCGAATTATTAGTTTACTTTAGATAATTTTGTACACGATGCTCTACATCATAAATAAATATGTTAAATATGATTAACTTTTTCTATATTCTTTTTTTTCCTTCAAATAAATTATAAACATTATTAAAAATTAAAGATTTCATAATATATAAAATGAGATAAAATTATTAATAAATCAATTTATAAATTAAAAAATTAAAAATTAAAAAATTAAATTAGTTTTAAAAAATCAATTAATAAATAAAATGTATCAAAATAAAGAAAATATGAGTTATCGGAGGTGTTCGAGAATGAGTTTATATTCTCGAAGAAAATTGCGTGGGGGAGCGCAACTTTCTAATTATCAAATGGCGGCACCTCGTGGACACATGCATTATGCATGACTGTGGAAGGTAGCCTTGAGGCGCTTCCGGCACTTCTCTTGTGCGCGCGCTCATTAGATCACTCTCGTTACGGCCATCTTATGTAACACTTGTCGCTCGAGATTGTGTTCGTTTTCGGCTCTCTTAATGCTTCGTTCATGCACGGTTTGGTAAGTGAATAACCGAGACTACTCTACTATCAGCCCTCATCAGAATTGGAAGTGACATGATCATCTGTGCTGCCGGACATTGGACGAATACATACTCATGCCACGCTCGTGCTCACCACGTGCTGTTCACGTGGCCGGCGAGTGCAACTGTGATCTCGTCTCTCTCTTTGGTCAGCTCACTTGGAGAACATTCTCTCAACTTCAAGATTGTTAATACAGTGTGTTCAGCTCAGACTTTCCTTCGTGTCAGCTCGATCTTCGTTTCACGTGTGTAACATGCAAAAACTCTTATAGTGCAAAGACACTCAAGACTGTTTTCGGTAAGATCTGTGATATAGACTAAGTGAATCGCGGCATAGACTATCGGAACATTCACTCACAGGCCCAATATTTTTGTGATAGTTTAGCCAATTCGCAGACAGGAGGAAAAGAGAGAGAAAATCGCATCGAGAGAGAGAGAGAGAGGAGGAGAGAGAGAGAACACAATATAGTAGAGATACGTAACGAAAGGAAGAAGAAAAGAACGTA
>NW_011933657.1:264356-277295 GCF_000187915.1 Pogonomyrmex barbatus | reverse complement strand
CGAAAGACGACACAAATGTGTGACCGCCGAAATTGCGACCAGTCTTTCGAAAGACCGCAGAAATGCATCACGCGAGAACATTGCGAAAAACCTATCAGCAAATTCCTAAATTTGATGATCAAACCGAGCATAATATTGATCAATCAATATCACGTAACCGATCGGAATGCTGATCGGGCATCGATCAGCCTACATAACTGGTTACACAAGGCGAAGTCGAGAGAGTCGAAAATTACGTGTCGTCCGGAATCGAACTTATAATAATCGCACGAGATATTACGAATCTCGTAGCGAAGTTCACGCGAGCCGTACTATCAGCAGGTGACATACTCGGTCGTCGGCCACCAGAGTAACGCGATACGTACCGAGTCACCCGACGACGTTTAACCGTGTGTAAAATATAATCGTTAATATATCAAGCATTTGTGCCCTTGTTAGAATAAATCAATTAAAATAAAGAAAGTGTGTGTTAGTGAATTCAAGAAGATCCCTACATTCTTTTGATCCTGCTCGGAGTCCCAACTCCTTAGGTTTAACGAACCCGACTATCCCTAATATAAACGTTGTAGCTCATCCGGGGTATAACATTTTGGTGGCAGCAGTGGGATTATCAAAACCATCCCCAAAAACAACAACTTGAGAGGATCATCATTGATCAAGCCAGTAGAATCAAAAAACTAATCCTCGATGCACAGCATTACGGGCAGAAGAAGGAAAAAAATTTTTCTTGCAAAAACAAAATAAGACCTGTCGTAATAGTTTACAAGCTGCAGGCAGAAGAATCAAATTTCCTACAAGTCAAAAATACAAGACCTGTAGAAAACAGGCGGACGGAAAAAACCCCGTCAAAAAATAAGCCGCCCACGAAATTGTGTCAGTGTAGTGTAAAGTCAGCAGAGTGCCGACCTATGACAACGAGTGTCCAATGGCAGCGGAGCAACGATCAGAGAGTCCACGAGCACCGAGAGCCAGCGCCGACTGTGTACATCTACACCAGGCAGCGAGGACGCTTCACCGACACACACTACTACACGCAGCCAACTAACACGCCAGCACAAACAGCGACCATGTGAGCGTATTCGATCTGTCTTCTAATGTAAGTCAGAGAAAATCATATTTTGTAAAGCGAATATCCGCAGCGAAGGACAGTCTAACGAATGCTTGGCCAAAATCGCGGTCAACAAACAACCCCGTAGAATTTCCGCGCACTATCTCCGCGCACTAAATACCGCGAGAAACGCGTTAAAAGAAATACACGATAACGTGCGCCGTGTATTACGATACAATGACGAAGACGTTCACGTAATAACCGAATGCGAATTTCCGTACGACGAAAAGGATTATAGCTTGCTCGAATCGAACGACACCGACTCTCACATTAACACACACGTACAGGCACGCAACACACACGAACAAATTTACGAGACGGAAGTATATTTAACTCTTCATATACCAATCACTAATAAACGAAATGGTCCACTCACCCGTCGAAATTTTGCAACTACGGCATTCAGTTGATAGACATGGATCGCAAGAAAATCGAACAAACCGTCGCGTCACAACGCGTTAACGCACAGCCCGAAAACATTATACTTCGTGAACTAATGGATGAAATACGCGAACTTCGCGTACAAGTGAACGGATTAAGCCGGCAGACACAATTACCTATGGATGAACGAACGAGAATCTCCCAGGATTTTTTGCCATACCCGTTAGACTTAACTTACGGACGTTCGTATCAGGACATACGAAACCAGCCGGGAAATGCACTGGCATTCCTCACATTGAAAGACGCGCGTAACATGATCCCAGAGATCGACGACACGTCACGAGAACGCGTGTACGAATTTTTAAATGTAAGTACGTACGCGATAAAAATATACATTCCGCGGATGAACATTTTCTATTAGAAGTCATTTTTTGCACTAAATTCAAAGACAAGGCCATGATGAATTTCCGTACGCGAGATATAATAAACTTCGAACAGTTAAAACGAGAACTAGAAAAGGAATATTTAAGCAAACGAAGCACCTCACATTTACAACTCGAATTTAACTCGCTTAAACAAAAACCAAACGAGAATGCACAAGAATTCGGCAGACGAACAGACAATATAGCCATGGAATTATACGAATCCATGGAAGAAGGAAAAAATCATACGATCGAGCAGCAACGAGCGATTTAGAAAATATAAAAGAGCAGGCGCTTTACAATTTCCAGAACGGTTTACATGAAGAAACTAAATTGATTGTACGATCGCAGCGATATCAAACGATACAGGAAGCGATCGCAGGAACAACCGCGGAAGAAAAAACGCGAAGACCTAGCACGCGAATGCTAACCTATTGAAATCGGCCATTATGGGCACGATTGCAGAACTAATCGTTTCACAAATAGATATACCCTGCCTAAGCCGGAAAGACAATCATGAATAAATATTATTGAAAAACAGTGTAGCTATTGTAAAAAGATAGGACATTTGCGCCACGAATGTTGGATACTGAATGGAAAACCGGAAAATAGTAGAAAAAATTCAGAAAACATTTTTTCGAATTCGCGAAGAGAAAATCCCGCGAAGAACTTTAAAAGTAAAAAGAGCCGAAACCGAAAGTAAATCGACCGTCCCACGTCCCGCGTCAGAGTATCGCGTGGCACACGTCAAAGGAACATCGCTCGCTAATACCGGACTAAATGCGATCACATTACCGATTACAGAAGCCACAGGAAAAAAATAAATTTCCTGTTTGATACGAGCGCATCAGCAACAATAATAAAATTAAAACATCTACTAGATCACGTCCTAATCTATGAAAAGAAAGCTAAGCTAACAGGCATAACAGGGCATGAAATAATAACATTGGGCAAGACACATTACGATTCAACTGTCGCGAAAAAAGGAAATACATAACTGCGTTCAATTCAAAAACAAATTAAAACAATTTAAAAATACGAAATTCAAACTTTATCCATACAGGCGCGTAACTTTAGGGCCGCGCAGCGAAACAATCGTGCAAATCACGACTAGCCAAAACATAATTGGATTGACGAAACCAGAGGAAATGATGAAACCTGGAATTTTTATCGGATGCTGCTTAGTCGAACCGCAAAATTATACATGTCCAATCAGTACTAAATATCACGGAAGAAGAAAAAATTGTTCAAGTACCGCAAGTGACAGAAAAAATAGATATACAAGAAAAGATAACACAAAAATCTGTGAACGCTATACAAACAAAAAATAGAAACATAAAATTAACATCTCGAGAGGAGTTAAATAAACAATTCATTGCGCACAGAACATTTAAAAAAGGAAGAACGAAAATCTGTATTAGAATTGTGTCACGAATATAATGACATGTTTCATCTAGAAGGAGACACATTAACGTACACAACAAAAATTAAGCATGACATATCAGTACGAACAGATTCATCACTAGTAAACGTACGACCTTACCGTTTACCGGAAAAACATAAAGACGAGGTAAATAAGCAAATTCAAGAAATGTTGAAACAAGAAATTATTAGACCGAGCGTCAGCCAATGGAACTCACCACTATTAGTCGTGCCAAAAAAGACAGACGCGTCAGGAAAAACAAAATTACGAATTGTAGTAGATTTCAGAAAATTAAATGATTTTACAAACGGAAATTTATTCCCGTTGCCCAACATAACGGATATACTTGACCAGCTGGGCAACGCGAAATATTTCACGACATTGGATCTCGCATCAGATTACCACCAGATATCAATCGGAGCGAAATAAAAATAAAACGGCATTTTCTACACCACACGGTCATTATGAATTTAATAGAATGCCATTTGGTTTAACAAACGCACCTGCAACCTTTCAATGACTAATGAATTCAATTTTAACGGGTTTGCAAGGAATTAAATGTCTAGTGTATCTTGACGATATTGTAATATACGCTCCTAGCCTTACAGAACACAATAAAAGATTAAAATTAGTTCTTCAAAGACTAAGAGAGAACAATCTAAAGCTCCAACCGGACAAGTGCGAATTTTTACGAAAAGAAGTCTATTTAGGACACATAATTACTGAAAATGGAATTTCGCCAGATCAATCAAAATTGCAGTAAAAAACTTTCCTACGCCAAAAAGATAAAAGACGTGCAATCATTTATTGGATTAGTCGGATATTACAAAAAATTTATCGAAGATTTCTCACGAATCACAAAACCATTAACAAAACTCACAAAAAAGGGAGAGAAATTCGAATGAACCGAAAAACAGCAAAATGCATTTGATACGCTAAAAAATAAATTAACAACGGCACCGATATTGAAATATCCGGACTTTACAAGAGAATTCCTTCTAACCACGGACTATGCAATAGAAGCCGTCTTATCGCAAGGCGAGGTAGGTCAAGACCAACCCGTCACGTATGCCAGCCGTGTATTATCACGAGCGGAACAAAATTACAACACAACTGAAAAAGAATTACTTGCAATAGTATGGGCAGCAAAACATTTCAGATCTTATTTATACGGGACAAAATTCAAAATAATGACTGATCATAAACCGTTAATTTGATTATTTAATGTAACAGATCCCAGTTCACGTTTAATCAGATGGAGATTAAAGCTAGAAGAATATGATTACGAAATAATATATAAAGCTGGAAAAGCGAACGCTAATACTGACGCATTAAGTCGTAATGTGGCAACAATAGTAGAGAAACAACAAACTGACGACGTCACGTCAGAAAAGCAATATGAAGAAGAAGAAAAGAAACAAATATTATACGAATACCACAACGCACCTATAGGAGGACAGGGCGTTGAACAAACGATAAATAGAATGCGATTACACTACAACTGGTGAGGATTAAAACGAGATGTTGAACAATACATCTCAAAATGCGAACAGTGTCAAAAAAATTAATTGCGACGACGCACTAAAGCACCGTTAATGCTAACGGATACGCCAACGAAACCATTTGAAAAATGCGCGTTAGATATCGTAGGACCTTTGCCTGTAACAACGATGAAAAACAAATATGTATTGACATTTCAGGACAGTTTAACAAAATTTAATAAAGGAATACCAATACACAACCAACAGTAGCGAAAGAACTTGTCACAAAAATTATATTAGAATATGGAATCCCAGATAAAATCCTGACCGATCAAGGAACAAATTTCACAAACGAGCTATTCAAAAACACATATAAATTATTAAAAATACAAAAACTACAAACGACGGCCTACCACCCAGAAACAAATGGAGCATTAGAGCGATCACATCGAACATTGACTGAATATTTACGACATTATATTAACAACGACCAGACTGGGATGAATGGATACCGTATGCGATGTTTGCGTATAATATGACACCGCATACCGCTACGGGTTTCGCGCCGTTCGAACTAGTTTACGGGCACCAAGCACTCCTACCTACGGCCCTAACCAGCTCACCGAAACCATCGTACACATACGACGACTATGCCCAGGAACTCCGCGAAAGGATACGAGCCGCGAATCAAATAGCGAAAGAAAGTGTCAAAGAGGAAAAACAAAAAGCAAAGAAAAACTACGACCGAAAAACAAAAATACGCACATTCGAAGTAGGAGACAAACCTACTACACGACGAAACAGTTTGACGAGGGTGATCGAAAAAATTAGATGCGTTATGGATAGGATCCTATGTAATCTTAGAAAAAACAGGCGATGTAAATTATAAAATAAAAAAGGGCCGCCGAACAATAAATGTACACGCGAACCGAATCAAAGCATTTATCGATAATTAAAAGGAGAAAAAATAAAAACGCATAATAAAAAATACAAAATTATAAAAACAAACAGGTAGGACTTATCAAAGAAGAAAGCCAACAGATCCAAAGAATAGCGCCAATAATCCATCTCCACTTAATAAAAAATCCAATCCACTAAAAAACCAAAACTGATAGCTAGCACATAAAAAACTACACACAAGTAACTAAGCAATACTACTAATACTACTAATACTATAAACTACACTATAAAGCACACGAAGCATCCACAAAATTAAGCCCCAAGAGAACGGCCCCTCGCCTCCGCGAGATTGACCGTCGGCTCATCCCCCACATTGTCTCCATCCACATCGTCGGCTGGCAAATCCTCTAACGGATCATCCGGGTCATCTTCCGATTCCATCTCCACGTCAGCCAAAATGGCCTCAGGCATGGACACGAGCAACTCATAGAGTTCCACGGACCATGGCAATTCAACGACTCTACCGGGAGCATCATCAGTGGCGAAATGCAATCCTCGCAAACACACCATTGGCATAAAAATGATTTACAATGGATAGCCACTTGTGCACGCGGCGAAAATGCACCTGAGCGGCAGGATTATCCATGAATTCATTGACGTCACCATCATTTATCTCGATGTCAAGGCTTTCGTCCTCAGACGACGCTTCCGCTGCGACACTATCGTCGAACACCGGCGCGTCGCGCTGACAATTCCTTCGAGAGCCTATGATGTCGATACGAGAAGGATGTCTCGACAACTGATGAGACGCAGTCAAAAAAGGCTCATCGCAAAAGAATGAAATATTAGAAGACTCACACGAAATACCTAACACTGATATAAAAAAATAATAAAAAGGACACCAAGAGAAATGATAAACGTTATAAAAAGCAAGCTCAGATTCACAGGAGAATCTTTTTAACTAAGAGAGCGAAATAAGAATAAAGTAATATTACACCAGGGAATATGATAAAAAAGAAACACCGATTTCGAACACCGCAAACTCTTCATGAGAAATAAGAATTTTTATTTTAACATTGCAGAATACAGATATGGATAACAAATGGAGAAGGAGAAGAAAAACTACCATTTGAAGTAGAGAACTTCAAACACCACCCCGAAATATATTTCGAGGAAATAGGAAAACTAAACATAATCGATTCATTCTGGAAAATAGTTATAAAAATAGATATCTCACCAATCGAAAAACGAGCAGAGCAAATAGAAGGATACATTCTAAAAACGCAAAACATATGCACTATGTTACAATTTACAAACAAAGGGTCATGTCATAACTATAATATCATAATTGAAAACAATTACCAGCGGTTAAAACATTTAACAAAAAGAATAAACTCTCTATAAAAACACAAAAATAAACTATCTATATAAAACACAAGATACAAAAACGAAATGAGGGTTGATAGATGAAATAAGAACTATTGCCAAAACATTATTCGGAACAATGGACAATGAGGACAGAAAATTAATCAATGAACAATTAAATATCCTACATAACAAACAACAAACAACAGAGCATATAATAAAAAATCAAATTAAAATTATAAACGATAGCGCATATAAGTAATCACGAGAAAATAATCCAAAATAATGAAAATATTTTAGCTAACGCAATAAAAAAATTAGAAATGGTACTAACAGCGGAAATAAGTAGCGAAAACATAAAAGAACATTTTATAATCACCAACGCAATACTTGACGCATTGACACAAAACGCGGAGGACACACTAGAATATCTAACTGCGATAAAAAATGAAATATTACACCCGCGACTAATACCGTTAGAAGAAATAATGGAGAATCTTAAGAAAGCAACCACACAAATACCACAAGGATCATATTTTCCATTTAAAATAAGGGAAGAGGATTGGCTGACTACAATAGAAAAAGTAACGAAAATGAGCGCCCACTGCGACAAAACAAACGTCTATACAATCCTACATTTCCCGCTAATTTCACTTCCACTATATGAAATATTAAACATAATACCGCTACCAGTGCCACACAAGCAAAACATATCCGCATTAATTGAAACGAACAATCCATTAATAGCTTTAGATACTGACAGACACACGTATGCAAAACTGACTCACGAAAAGTTAAAACAATGCAAGCAAATAAATACAAACTACTTGTGTGAACAAATCTTTCCAATTAAAAATGTAAAAACCGACCCGCTATGCGAAATAGATATATAGAAAACGACAACTGTTATAACAATTGTAAAATTAAATACATAACAATAAAAAATAGCATATGGATAGCCTTAAGTAATTCATATTCTTAATTATATTTCACACCAGTGAAACAAACTATTACAATCTTATGCAAAAATAATAAAGAAATGCGTAGAACTATTAGAAATACAGGAAAAATAATGTTATCAAGTAATTGTAAAATAGTTACAGTAGACGCGACAATAAAATCAACAATTACCAACAAGGGAAAAGAAATAAAAACTTATTTACCAGAATATAACATTACACTACTAAGCGAAACTCTCAGGGTAAATAAAACAGAAAAAATTAAATTAAAAGTTATACAAGATGCGACAGACCTGACAGAATTAACAAAGAAATTAAATAACAAGAACAACGAAATAAACAATAACGAGATATCCCTTTTTTCACAAAAACACTTTGTATATCCCGTATCAATTAGCAGCTCATTAATAATAATCATTGTTATCATAACAATAATAATTATAATAAGAAAGAAAAAACAAACTGAAATAGTGACTCACGCAATATAAATCGCGTCGTTAGAATAAGCGAAAGTACTCGATTCTCGAAGCAAACGATTATAACAAAAAATGTATCGGAAAAAAAATTATGTAAAAAAGCGAAAATTTCGTGCCTCCATTTTCTTTTACTAACGGAGAGGGGGATGTTGTAGCCAGTCCTACAACTAATAATAAAAGTAGTCCGCATGGCAATAAAAGTAGTCTGCATGAATCTCGGAAAAAGTCTTTCGAAAGACGACACAAATGTGTGACCGCCGAAATTGCGACCAGTCTTTCGAAAGACCGCAGAAATACATCACGCGAGAACATTGCGAAAAGCCTATCAGCAAATTTGATAATCAAACCGAGCGTAATATTGATCAATCAATATCACGCAACCGATCGGAATGCTGATCGGGCATCGATCAGCCTATATAACCGGTTACACAAGGCGGAGTCGAGAGAGTCGAAAATTACGTGTCGTTCGGAATCGAACTTATAATAATCGCACGAGATATTACCGAATCTCGTAGCGAAGTTCACGCGAGCCGTACTATCAGCATCTCAGGTGACATACTCGATCGTCGGCCGCCAGAGTAACGCGATACGCATCGAGTCACCCGACGACATTTAATCGTGTGTAAAATATAATCGTTAATATAATATATCAAGCATTTGTGCCTTTGTCAGAATAAATCAATTAAAATAAAGAAAGTGTGTGTTAGTGAATTCAAGAAGATTCCTACATTCTTTTGATCCTGCTCCCAACTCCTTAGGCTTAACGAACCTGACTATCCCTAATATTAACGTCGTAGCCCATCCGAGGTACAACAATATATACGATGGTAGTCTGAAAAGTTTTGAGTCTAACGTAGAAACAAATATTTTTTCAGTCAAATATAGTTTTATTTTTCAACATAATCTCCTTTTAAGTCGATACACTTTTCCCATTGATACTGTAACCTCTTTAACCCCCCCTCCAAATAGTAGTTGGCGTCTTGCTCCGCAAAATAGGCGTTTACATATGCGATGACCTCCTCATTCGATGAAAATCTCTGTCCTTCAAGCGAAAATTTAAGCTTAGGAAACAGGAAAAAGTCGCTGGGGGCCAGATCTGGTGAATACGGTGGGTGGTTAACCAATTCGAAGTGCAGTTCGTGAATTTTGGTCATGGCGATCGCCGAAGTGTGAGCAGGTGCGTTGTTTTGATGGAACAGCACTTTCTTCTTCTTCAAATGCGGCCGTTTTTTTGCAATTTCTGCCTTCAGCTTATCAAGTAATGATGCGTAATACGCTTCCGTTATTGTTTTTCCTTTTTCAAGATAGTCGATACACACAATTCCGTGACTATCCCAAAAAACAGTCGCCATTACCTTCCCAGCTGATGGAACCATCTTCACCTTTTTCGGAGCAGGTTCACCCTTTGCAGTCCACTGTTTTGACTGTTCTTTTGTCTCTGGAGTGGTGGATCCAAGTTTCTACAGTTATGAATCGACGCAAAAAATCTGACTCGTTCGCTTGAATCGCTCCAACAGGGCCTTGGAAATGTTCATTCGAATTTGTTTTTGGTCCAAAGTGAGCAAGCGCGGCACCCAACGCGCGGATAGCTTGCGTATATCCAATTCTTCAGTCAATATATGACAAACGTGTTTTTTCGATATGCCCATAGCCTCTGCTATCTCTCTAACCTTGATTCGACGGTCGTCCAGTGGTGAAATGAACCACCATTTGGTGAAATGAACATTTTCAATGTTATCAGCAGTGATCGCAGTTTTTGACCGTCCCGAACGCTCACCATCAGCCAAGCTGGTACGACCACGTCTAAATTCAGCTGCCCATCTGTTTACGGTGGCAAATGATGAGGCAAAGTCCCCGTAAACAGCGTCTCGATTTTAATTTGCGCAGGCGTATTGCCTTTCAAATGTAAGAATTTAATCATGGCACGATATTCAATTTTTTCCATTTTTACAAAAACACTGACATCGATTGACACAAACGACTGTCAAACAACAACTGAGCGTCCAAAATGGCTGAAATTTTCACAAAAGTCTTTCAAAGCATATACTATTGTAGTACTAGAATGGTTTTGACGAGTAACGTCGTCTTCATGTTAAGACTGAAAACTTTTCAGACTATCCGCGTATAGTGCTCTTAAGGGCACAGCGTCTAGTTCAGTCCAGATTCTTCAATCAGTCACTCCATCACTTTGTCAGTGCGCGATTTTTTGTGTGTGAAATTGCAAGCTGAGACCGGCCTGATTGCCGTCAATATTTTCGATCCTTATCCTTAAACGAGAATTCTTGCTACCAGAGTAAACCGAAACCTTTTTTTATTCATTTTAATTATTATTCCCTCATACGGTTACGACGCGATACAAGTTCATTTTGAAATCGCAAAACTCCACTTCACGGTTTCTCAGCTCCTTAACACTTTTTTACACTTTATCACTTTCTCTCTCTCTCTCCTTTCTGCCGTCTGTCCAAGAATTCGCTCTAGGATACACAGTCGCTGAAAACTTCGGTGAATATTCTTTTTCTCTCTCTTTTTCCTGCCGTCTGTCCAAAAGTTCGCTCTAGGATACGCGGTCGCCGAACAATTCGATGTATTATACCCCTTCTCTCCTACTTATAGTGTTTCGATCCAGATTATCGGCTCTTCCCGGCCAGAAGCGGATGAACAGAGCCTTAAAACACCTAAGACGCAAAGCGAGCAAAAGGCTTCGCCATGCATCCCTCGCCTCGGAAGAAGTTATTGAAACGAACATCGTCGTTCCCCGGTTTGCAGGCACCCTTGGAATCCTCCCCAATCGACTTCCTCCCCCCCGTGAAACAACCATACCATTCAATATTAATTAACGAGCTGGCGGAATTAGAATATACAGTTCCAGCTTCAGAATCTCTCCTCGAATCCTCTGCTCGCCTTTTCCCCGACGTCCTCTGCGAACTCCTGAATCACTTCTTTTCCCCTATAGCGCCCAGTTACTCATCTGAATCACGATCCCCCACGCAACCTCTCCTTCTAGATTTTAGCGACCTATCTCCAAGTCTCTGAGAGCAAGAAGAGTATTCTTTTCCTCCCGAGCTATTGCAAATACCCTGCCTCTATCGTGATTTGGAAACTCCTCCCCCGGAGGAGGATCAGGACTACTCTCCTGCGTAATTTTCCGAATATAATAACTTACATTACATCATTTTTGTTTTCACTCAAAACTTATTTTTTTACATAAAACATATGTATACTATCAGGCAAGATCCTACACTACACTTATCAATATTAATAATGTAATAAATATCTATAATATATCAAAACCAATCTTTCCGTAAATTCTTGCCCGATGACCTCAGAACCACTGTAAATCGCGGTATGCACAAACACACAATTATTTATATTTATATACATATATTTCAATATAAGTCCCAAATTGCAAATTTAGTCTCGAATTAAATTCTTTTTCACATGTTGACCAAAATTGTAATCGTTAGCCTTGATCATAATTAAATGTATATTATTCCTAAATTGATTTAATTATTTATCAACCCTTTTTCGTTCCTCGCTATCCCAAAGATCATACGAGGTTCTATCCCTGGTGAAAGGGATTAAGTTCCTTGATTTAAAAATGGATCAACTAGCGCACGTCTGGGTCACGGTGTCACTGCGAGTCCTTATCGCTGACCTAGTGCCGAGGCGTAATCAGTATGTTTGACTCGAGGGTTATCAATTGACTCTCGTAGGAGCAGTTGTTCCGTCCTTTCGAGCCCATCTGTATTTCGTTATTTCTTTAATTTTCTAATCCTTTTGGGCTGGACATAACATTACTATAACTGCAAATTTGCTAGTATTTATACATTGGATTTATTGATACCTATCTTTAAGAATGCACTTAACCTTAAAAAATGTCACGTTTGAAAGACGTTACGATATGAAAGATAAACGGTAACATATTTTATGGTGATTTTATAATGATGATGCGGCTAATGAAATTATTATCACTTCTTATATCACAAATACGTATTTTAAGAATAATATTATTACTGATTTTCCATATCAAAACCACATCTTTTGACGTGACTTTTCTTATAGTTAATAAAATTATTATCACTTCTTATATCATATCACAAATACGTATTTTAAAAGTAATATTATTACTTATTTCTTATATCAAAATCACGTCTTTTGACGTGACTTTTCTCAAAACATTAGGAGTATTCTTTAAAACGGCTAAATAATATAATAACATAATTATTTTATTAGTTAAAAAATAATAAAAAATGGATAAATTAGTGTTACAAAATAAATGTATCATAAACATTAAAAAATGATTATGTCATGAAGTTTAGGAATTAGTTATAAAGACAATGTAAACAAATAAGAGTGTAAGCGAATACAAATAATTTTAAACTTAAGGTACTATAATGATAAAATATATGGAGAATGAGTGAAAG
>NW_011933657.1:224262-264006 GCF_000187915.1 Pogonomyrmex barbatus | reverse complement strand
GAAGCTCACCGGCTTCGAAGACGATAAAGTCAGCAATGCATTTTCGTATCTCTTCAAATCTCACGAAATGTGTATCAGCCAAATGATGCTGCAGCGACCGGAATAGGTAGTAATCGGAAGGCGCCATGTCTGGGCTATACGCCGCGTGCGGGAGAAGTTTCCAGCCTAACGCAAAGATATGGTCCTGAGTCGCTTTCGCAACATGTGGTCGAGCATTGTCATGAAGCAAGATCACTTTACGACGTCCTTGGCCAGTAAATGGCCTCTTTTCTTCTAATGCATCGCTCAAATTGATCAATTGTGTGTTGGTAGCGGTCTGCCGTGATTGTTTCACCCGATTGTAACAACTCGTAATACAACACACCTTTCCAATCCCATCAGATACAGAGCAAAACCTTCTTGGCGTGGATATTGGGCTTTGGCGTCGATGTCGAAGGTTGACCAGGGTCAATCCATGATTTTCTACGTTTAGGGTTATCATAAAGAATCCACTTTTCATCGCCTGTAATGATTTTGCGCAGAAAATCTTTTTTCCGGAACTTTGAAAGCAAAGTGAGTGCAGTGTCACGCCCATGATTTTTGTTGTCTTCGGACAATTCATGCGGAACCCATCTGCCTTCCTTCTGAACCTTTCCCATCGTATGTAAACGTACAGAAATGGTTTGCTGCGTAACGCCAAGCTGTTCTGCAAGCTCCTTTTCAGTTTGCGCAGAGTTTATATCCAGCAGTGCTTGCAATTCGTCCGTTTCAATCTTTTGAGGGCGTCCAGCACGCGTTCATCTTCAAGACTGAAATCTCCTTGGCGAAATTTTTGATACCATCTTTTACATGTAATATGACTTACAGCGTTCTCTCCATATGCAGCACAAATTATTGCAGTGGCTTCAGCAGTATTTTTTTTCAGATGAAACGCGAAGTGGATAGAAAATCGAATATGCTCTTTTGTTATTGCCATCGTGAACACTACTGATTTTTGAGGTTATGTGCATCAAATGCCAAACCGTATGGCATTTTAGAAGGCCAAATGTCAACGCTTTAAAACCGCAAAAGGGCGGGAAGATACATAAAATTTAAATTGTTATTTCGGTTGTATGAAATCTAAAGCTCAGAACTTTTTTGTACACCTAATAGATACATTATCTCAAAAGTTCAGCAAGCAATTGCTTTTAAAACATAAAACCCGTAATAAGTATTAATTAAAAACTTTTCCTTTCAACCCAAGTAATAACAGCTATTTTATTTTATTCTCTTTAGAAATTATCAATTACTGACGTCAGTTATATCTTTTTAAAAAAATAAAAATAAAACTTAAGTACATATCTTTACACCCAAGAGGAAAATAATATCAATATTCGGAAACAAATTATCCGCGGAAAACCAATTACTTTAATACTTATAATTTTATAAATTGCCGATTATCTCGTAAATGATGCATGGTAGCAATTTTTTACTACATATAATTTTGATTGCAATTGACCCCTACTATATAAATATGCAAGAAAAATTATAGATATCCTTTTAAAAAACTATGTTGATCTATAATACATAACTTGAAAAGATCATGAGTAAAAAAAATTTTTACTTGCATTTTGTAGCTGACTCAGAGCTGTGCAAATTTTTCTTATTACACTTTCATGTAACTTCAAACAATTACAAGATATTTGCTCGGACGGACACTTTGTATACGTACGTATGTATATACATACGTATGTATGTATGTACATATGTACATATTGCGACCGCTGCTCTGAGTTCGTCGGTCGCCGAGCGGCCAAATCCGCCGCGCGTCCGCACCTTCCGGCCCTTCAAAATTAACGGCACCGACAGCGACTCGGTATACCCCGTTAATTATGCATACACAACACGGTTGGGCGCCAAGCACGCGGTACGTATCACTCGAAACTTTATTCGTTTACAGACCGCGCGACAGATTGCACGGCTACTCAGAGATGGATAGGGAGAGGGGGGTGGTTCAGTAGTCAGGGCGCTATTCGAAGGAGAGAGATAGAGAGGCCAATGAATAATTAACAACGATAATTAATGATTAACAACGAGTTTATTCGCGGCTTGAAACAGTTTACAATGCGCATGCAACCTTGCCGATCACGCGATAAACAGTTGACTCGAAGAGCGCGCAACGTATACAGAGATGACCGGCAATAATAAGAATTTTTGGTTACACTATCTGCAATTCGACGTCGATTTTCTATGCGAAATTCGTTATTACGAGCATTTGGAATTCGAAACAAGACTAGTAGCAAATATAAAGCAACAAGCATGCAATTGCAGTTGAATGACGCAATCGAACAGCAATAAGTGCGCAGCAATCCGCAGCCCGATTAATAACACGCGCAAGCAAAGATGTATTAAAAATTAAACTCGGTTTCACAACTCGGTACAACAATTAAGGGCCGCTTAAACGGCACACAAAAACAACACGTACATTGGTTAAACGGCGAAATAACATTAACGAAAACGACTTAATGTGGGGAAAAAAGACGAAATGTTGTCCGCTTCCTTCGATGACTAGCAATCGTCGCGATCGTCGCAGGCACCGGCACTAGAGTCGTTACTCTATCACTCGCACAAATTCACGCTAACGGCATTCCTGTGACTTTCGCCCGATTTACCCTGTTTGGGCAACGACAGAGGTGACGGCTTTACAAAGGAAAAGAGCGCTCGGCTCACCAATGACGACGGTTGCTTCCTTGCGACAGGTTGACGATCTCGGATACACATCCTTCCTGTCAAAGCGTACTACGCATAAGTGATTCTTCCGCGTCCTCGCGGAACAAATGCAGATGATCGCTGTCCCCCTCTCGCGATTTCTTATTGGCCAAAAATCGGCTAATCGCGTGGCCGCGCGCCGCGAAGTCCTCGCGGGAAATTCAAAGGGCGGTGGCATTTGCGATTATGTTCCTTGGCTTTTTGACTCCTCCGACTTCGAGACCTTTGCATCTCGTCCCGCCAACTCGGTATCCTCACCGGTCCTTCCGGAGCCTCACTGGGACGTTCCCTAATCAGGGTCCTCTACGCTTTTGTTCCGTGGGGTAGCAGCTTCTTCGCTACGCTCGCTTCTCAATCGGTAATGACACTTTCTCGGCTAGAAAAAGAGATTCATATAACAGCGGCACTTCCATTCCCACTGTAATTGCGAGAAGGGTAATACGACCTGCGGATTTCGACTCCTTCACGTCACTCTCTGTTCGGCGGTCCCTCCTCCATCCGTACACACGTTGATCCTCGTCCGTCGGGGCGCATAATACATGCAGAAATAATAGCGTCACTCCGCGCCCTGAAAATAATCACGCCGCATGCGATCACGACAACGGCCCCGTTGGCCGAAGAATAATCGGCCGCCTTCCTCCCCCCCATCGGAGGACGCGGATCTGATACCTCCTTCGCGGTTGAGGTCTATGCCTCTTGTGACCGGCAGCTCCAAAGCGCCACGTCACAATATGTACGTACGTATGTATGTATATATTTTTTTATTGGGTTATCGGAAAAGTCATGACGCATTTTTGTAACAGATGATACTAGTTTATTTTTGGAAGTACTAGAGTCATTCGTATTTATATTATTGCTATGTCATTTGATAGCTGACAGTTCTAGCTTCATTATAAAAAAAATTGAGCGATTTAGTTGAGTTTTGGAGATTTTATAACAAGTTGAAGATGGAAGACCAAACTGTGCATTTTTGTCATATATTACTTTTATTTCTGTAAAGGAAAGAACGCGCGTCAAGTTTGTGAAAAGTTGCGTAAAGTTTACGGCGACAATTCTCTACAAGAACGTCAGTGCTAATGATGGTTCACGAAATTTCGTGATGGTGATTTTGACTTCAACGACGCTCCTCGGTCAGGGAGACCCACCGAGGTTGATGATGACAAAATAAAAGCATTGATCAAGTCAAACCCACATTACAACACGAGAGATTGTAAAAATATTGAACATCCATCATTCAAGTGTTCACGATCACCTGGGATATATAAGCAAGCTCGAAAGCTCGCTTCCTCATGAACTCAAAAAAGTTCATTTGACGCGCGTATAAACATCTGCAATATGCTTATTAAACATAAGGAAAACGATCCTTTTTTGAAGCGACTGATGGTGATGAGAAGTGGATTGTTTACAACAATGTGGTGTGCAAACAGTCTCAATTTGGTCCCGACGTGATGATTTGCCTCAAACAATATCAAAAGCAAACATTCATTAGAGGAAGGTTGTGCTCTCAATATGGTGAGATTTTAAATCGTCGTATTTTTCGAGTTCCTACCAAGGAACCAAACAATCAATTCGAATGTGTATTGTCGGCAATTGGATAGTTTGAACGAATCCATCATCCAGAAACGTCCAGAGCTCGTTAATTGTAAAGGAGTTGTGTTTCATCACGACAACGAGAGACCACATATAAGTTTGACCTGTCAAAAATTATTGGAGCTTGGATGGGATATGTTGCCACACCCACCATACTCGCCTGACCTTGCGCTATCAAACTTCTATTTGTTTCGCTCTCTTCAAAATTCCTTACATGTATAACGTTTAATTCAAATGAGATTGTAAATCAGCACCTTGTTTAATTTTTCGTCGATAAAGACAGATCCTTCTATGAACGAGAAACTCACTGAAAGAAAAGGTTATCGAACAAAATGGGCAATATATCACTGATTGATCTTTGTTCTTTATATAAATAAATGAGCTTTGAGAAACATAGAAAAAATACGTCATGACTTTTCCGACAATCTAATATATATCTTTATACACGTATTGTATATTTTATATGTTTAATATATTTTTTATAGCAATAATACATGCACAATTTTTACATTTTATAAATATTTTATGAATACATTTATAGTTATTATACACGTGTAATTTTTTTACACTTTATAAAGATATAATGGGAGGAAAGGAATAATAATAAAAATATATACAATTATACATTGTATGTTTATTTTTAATATGTTGTAAAAAATAAAATGAATTAAATCATATTGCTTTTGTGTATTCAAGAATTGTGATCTATCGAATCCCAGTCACTTGATGTAAACCTTGTCTCCTTCCTGCGTAATACTTTATCCACGAGATGCACGTCCGGATCAGTCGCACGATGCAAGTCATGCTCGTAGAACGTTTCAGCGACGGATTTTCTGTGATAGTCCTCAAGCAGATAGATTACGGGATTAGTACGCTGCACTTTAACGATATTAAACACCTCGATGGTCCAATTTGACCTTTTGGCCATTTTGTAACCTTTTTCGAAAACTGTCTTGTACTTGCTCATCGAATTGCCTATTTTGAATTTTGCTGGATTTGCGATCTTTATCTCGCTGTACAATGTGTTCAAAAGTCTTTTGACGATCGCGGGAGTTACGTCAGTGGATTGCACGCCGATAGTGCGATGCTTGCGCACGTTGTAATCTGACACGAGACGTAGTAGCGCGTCGACCTACTTGTAAGTACCGTTGAGCGTAAACATCTTCCACATGTCGTTTTTAAGCATGTGATTGAACCGTTCGACGATCGATGCCTTTAACATCGAATACATGGAATAATGATTAACATTGTGTTTTTTCTACACATCGGCGTTGTAAAACTCTTTCCCTATATCCGTTTGCAAGTTTCTCGTGCATCTTCCGTTCTCTTGAATTATCTCAGGGATAACATTAGTCGTCTCGCTTCCGACCTTGCTCTTGAGCGGTACGGCCCAAGCGTATTTACTCAACGCATCAATAATGATGAGTAGTATGTAGTGATGACCTCTGTTAAAACTCGAGTATGAACGCATCTCGACGACATCAGATCATCGTATCCCCGAATTGTGACACATCTTTGTGGAAAATTTCTTCTCGCCGGAGCATGCAATTCCTCAACGAGTCGTTGCCTCTCGGAGCTGACATTTTTTTCACGTCCATCGGATTTTGACGATTTCATGTTTCGATGATGTTTGATATTAATATATAAATATGTATTAATTGTTATATTAATATGTAAATAAGGTATATTATACAATTTAAAGAATTGTTTTCTTTTTTTCCTCACTGACGTCAATCGATTAGTTCGTTTCGTCGATATGTCTTTTAATTTATAATAATGCCGGCTTCGTGAAGTTCCTCGATGATCGACAGCATCTCGTTGTCGCGAACGTTGTGACCAGTTCGGCGCGAAGCGTCGGAGTCGCACCACCAGCCCGTTGGGATCGTCCCAATGCACGTAATCGATCTTGTTGTCGTTTAACTTCATGGTAGATGGTATATTGTTTACGCCTGCACCCTTTTACTGCTTCTTTTATATGTAGATACGAGCGGAGTGAAAATATATTTGTATCCCTTGTTATGGACGCTGTGGCCACGTTAGGAGCATTCATTGTTAACAGTATACTTTTATACGTTTGTCTGTCATCTTTGATGAATACAGCCTCATCGGAAAGTCTCTTAAAGATCAATTCGTATAATCATGGTATACCATTGTATCTCACATTGTCTATGATTATAGCGTCTTTTTTGTCAATGTCGAACATTTTGTTATCAAGCATCGGACAACTTTTATCGAAATAGACACCGTACACATTCATACATCGATCGCTTTATCTATGTCGTCCCCATACTTTCGTCCTAGTTAATCATTAAGCGCCTCACGACTTCCTTGCGTTTACAGACTTTGTTTGATGGCTGTCTTTGTTTGACGATTCACTGACGTCTTTTGTTTCAAAAACGTCTTCGTTTCACACAAACAGCGGTATTTTCAGCGGTGGTTCTTTATATTCTTTCGGTAATTCTTTCAATGTTTCTATCGGTGTGGAATCGAAAGTGAATGAATCTGACGTGGCATTTAATTATTTTGTACGTCACTTTTTAAGTTGCGGCGCTAATTTCAATCATCCAACATCCATCCAATATGAATCCTTGTTAGTAGTATCGTCATCGTCATCATCACTATTTCTTTTTCTTAATATCGATATCCCTTGCAACATTGGCTTTTTTTTAATCGGCTGAGACTCCTCGGTTCGATGATGGGCTTGAAGCGACTCTCCAACAGTACATCTTCATCTATTTTACCAGTTTTCAAAGCGCGATATTTTGCGAATCAAATCATTCCTTTTCTGCTTCGCTATTTTTCCGCGACCTTTGATGTTATCCATGTTGCCTAGTTGACATGTCGACATTGACTAACCGCGAACGTTAAATTCTTTTCTGTATCATCCATTGAAAAGCGGATTGTCCTTATCTATCACTAAAAAATCCGTACTCGCGCTGCCAACAGTCGCGGCGTACAGTAACGCACGAAATTCATCGTATGACATGTTGGTATTCATGTGATCGTTAAACATATTTCAAGTTGGTACTATGTTTGGATAAGATCAGCAGATTGGCATTGTCGCGTATCAAATGTTTAGATATATAATGTTTGCGTACGTCTGATAGAGATAGAAGCAGTCGACGTTCGAGTGGCGGCCCATCGAGAAGTATTCTCTGACTGCAGCTTGCTTACTGCAACGTCGTCGAAGACGAAAATCGTATTGGGACGTGCCTCGCTCGGTGAAATGATGTCACTGTTATTGGAGAACGTAAAGTAGCTGATTTTGTCGATCGATGTCAATAAAACTTCGAGATATCGTATTTTGGTTGTTGCAATGACTTTGACTATACGTTCTCGAAACGTGTACGTGAAACGTACTCTGTGCGGATTCTCGAACAAGCTTATCAGAACGTTGATTTTATTACAATTCGACGGGCTGCAAATAATTGCGCATGTAGTTTTCGATAGCATTGCTTGTGCTCAGTCGCGCTTTCTCGTCGCAGTTCACGACACGTATCGTCAGCGGTTGCTGTACTAATTTCATGTTTGCACTGCGTTACCTAGGCTTCGATTCAACACCTATTAATAGGCGCGAAATCGCGAATCGCTCAATAACAAAAATGTATCTCGCGCTGTCGCATCCTTTCGATTCAGGACTTGAGCGCTGAGCAGTTGCAATATATACCGAAGAACATACTGTTACGCATGTGCGGCGACTATATCGATCATGTGTGGGACAAGTTCCAAAATCCATATAAAAATGGATTTGGTGATTCGAACCTATCGCTACGTCGAGTATTATAATTAACCATGGCAACGACACACGCACATCGCACCCACATCGATAATTCCGCACCGAAGATAAAGGATTGTAGCGTATGTTAGCAGCAACAAAGGCTGCGTTAGAGATCTGCTCAATCGAGCGATAAACGCGCTTTCTTTCGAGTTACATATTCCCAGCTATTAGTTTTGCGGCCCAGGTAGTCGGCTAAAGAAGCCAGAAATGAAACGGGCATAAATTATTAGATCCGGCGTGTTGTGAAAACTACAACTAAACTACTACTTGCGTATTTTCGGAGCAACGATCTTGCCGATAGACACGCAGCGGTACAAGGTACTCGTCTATAAAGCTCTAGAACGCGTCATAGCGAGAGAATCGATTCTGAGTAAGAAAACTGCTGCTGCAGCTGATGGACAGCGATGAAAGCCAAGACCAAGATCGGCATGAGTATTAAAATGCCGACAAGAACAAAAATAGACAAAAAAAAGAAACGAATACTTCCGACTGCGAAACGAGTTGGCGCGTTATCGATTCTATCAACTTTCGCGCTCGGATTCTTGGTCAACGGAGCGGCCAACGTGGCGAAAGTGGTAAACGACAGCAAAGTCGCGCGGCTCATTAGCTCGAAGAACTGCAATGTCACAATCGCGTGATGGAAATACGCGGACAAGAATTGTATTTCGCTCCGAACAAATACGGACGGCGGCTATATCTCGCTCCGTATAAACGCGGACGAAGTATAATAGCGAAAAAAAAGAAAAACATTAAACATTAAATATGGACGCAACCACCAGCATACAATTAGATCAGCTGACGAGGTGTATCATACTTCAAAAGTGTTTTCATGCGTAACGCGTTACCGATTAGCGGCGCACGTCAAAAGGAGAGTATCGTAAATTTAAACGATACGATAAATCCCGGTGCTCATTGGAAACAGTGTTACGACGATAGAATATAATCGAACGTCCTATCAGTACGCTCATAGCGTCTGCGGACAGCTGTGCTTGTGGTTTCTCCAAACGATTGACGCGCGTGAATTTAAAAAGACAAAATGTCACGATATCTCAGTATTTGTCGAACGCTTTTTCCATCATGTCACTGACAGAAAAGCTTACGCTGAGCGGAAAGAGCAATGTTCTCGCGGCAAACTACTTTCCAGCCACAGATTTGAGCGACAATGATTATGAGATCAGTCTAACAATTTTGGAGACTTATCACACGATATCGAATATAAACGCTTCGAACAATACGATTTATTTTGGCAAAGACGACGCAGAAATTAAGATTCTCGAGGGATCATACGAACTGCAGGTCATAAATAAATTTTTGAGACGTTAGATTTTACGGAATCGTTTTTGACGCGATGCGCCCGATGGTAACGCCGATGACATCGCGCGCGTCGAGGGTGAACAATGCTCGATAGTGCTCCTCGCAAATTACAACATGATGAGATTAAATGCGTCTACAGAATAAACTTTAACAAGCTCAATAACATTGGATCGCTGCTGTATTTCTCGCTGAAGTATACTGCAACCGCGAAAATGGCATAAATCGGATGTGTCGATCGACATAATGAATGTAAACATTATCCATGTCGAGTGTAACGTGATCGCAGGTGCGTACAGCAACAATAAATGTGTGCACACGGTACACGAATTTTTACCGAACGTGCCAGGATATCGGAAAAACCGATGCAGACCATTTATCTGCCGGTCATCGCACGAAGCATTACGGAGCTAACAATACGCATTGTTAACCAAAACGGATGATTGCTCGATTTTAGAGGAAAAGAGATCACTGTTAGATTGCACATACGACGGTGACAGGGATAACGCGAGCGTAACATTTGAGATGCTTGTGTTGAACGGAGCCAAGCACATGCAGAGAGATAACGCATTCTTTATAAAGAAGACACCAATCAACAATACTCACTTATCCGCCTACATCAAGAAGTGGAAGAAGTTCAACGCGTCGAACGTTAAATTTTTATAGGCTTTGAGATTTTTCGCGATGTGCAATTTGTGAGACTGACATCCATTGAAGACGAGCCATCTTGGGCGATCGCGATCGCGTCGTCAAGATTGAGACTCACGCGTACAATCCCTTCGCCAATACAACGTTCGAGTGCAGCGATGAGATAAGCATACCCATACAACAATTTGTACACACTATCGTACGAAAGCTTTCTAAATGTCGAGAAAAAACTGATGAAGAACAGAGTCGACGGAACAGATGCGAGAAATAATTGCGTCGCGTTCATGTTCAATGAGATTTGATACTCGATGGTGTGGAGATTGATCGTAACAGAAACCTGGGCAAACTTTACGTAATGACGTCGTCTGACAGAAGCGTGATTCTGTGAAATGCCAGCTAGGATGCGCGTACTAGCGCAGATATAAATCTGGATTTCGACAAAAACAGATGATCTTTGCTGTACGATACGTACATGCGTTTCTGCAAGAATTATTACGGAGACAAGTATCTCGAGCCAAATCTCACCGTCACGTCTTTTCTATGTAATGATCTATTCATAATCATCGATTGCTCTCGACAAAATGAATCGGTCAAGAGCGCAACCGTGGACGTGAGATTGGAATTTGAGTCTAAAGAACATACTGATGAATACCACCGCATACTGTCTCATCGTACACGATTGCGTGATTCAGTACAATTCGTTGATACAATGAACCGTTGATACTCGATGAACAATGTTGTACAGGAGATCACTTAAGAACATCCTCGCTTCGCCTTTCCAATACAATTTGAAATGATAAAATTTACTATACATCAAAATCGACCGCAGTCTTTTTCTCGACAACAGTCATCTCTGTGCCAACGTTCGTAGATCTACAAGATTTCCTCGTTGGAGAACAGTCTGTCATAAAGGAGTTTACTGCTCTCAAAAAACGGACCATTCTCTCTCACTACATTTTCGCAAGCACTATACCGGCATTTTCTTGCAAGTGCCGACAGGTCTCGCGCACGCTAGGTGATCACTATAGACTGCGATAGGACTGCGATAGGAACGGTTCCGTACAGTGACACTAAGAGTTTGATTACGAAGGCTATGCACGTTACGAAAAAAGACAACGACGACAATGCTGTCGTATACATCAAAGGACACGAAAAGCGAAAATCGTTGCGGAACTTGCTTCAGGACAATGAGCGAGAGTCCGTGTATATCGAGACCCTGGATGCGGATTACGTAGATTCATTGAACTATCTAGACGCTGATAATACTATGCGATGTGATTATACTAATTACGCGTTACAAAATGTATTCAAATTGTTTAATTAATGATCAGATAATCATGAATAAACACATATATAATATGCAAAATATATTTTTTTATTCCTTTCCATTACGTTGACGATTATTTAACATTCCAACGATCGATGTAATACCGCTTCTTATCGTATAGCGCCGCGAGAAGTTTATTCTACTGGGTGGCGTCAGGCAGATAGGTAGGTCAGTATGTCGGTCGAGCAGATAACAAAAAAAAGAAATTGCATTATGATTTAAGCGTGACACTTTTTCATTCATATTTTTTTTTATGACACTTTATATATTTTTTGATGCAACTGAAAATTCGATAATTAATTGGTAATGACGTGGATGCTTGGTTCTCTTTTCGCACATGACCGATAGAACAGTAGAAAAGTTCTGGATATGCTGTACGTAATTATTGTAATCGAACATTCCTATGCCATTATAACACTCATGTTTACGAAATATTATCATAGACTGCTGTCGTTTAGCGAAGCCGAATAATGCCCTTTCCAAAGAGGTCATCTGTTGAAATATTATATGCGATTCATTCGTAATGGTGATATATACATATTTCAGAAATATTTTGGTAGGAATCGAGAAATAGGATGCCCCTAGAAATATTTTGGTTAGAATCAAGGAATAGTCGTAGCGTCTTTTCACAAAATACTGGGGAGTTGGGATGTAATGTCTCTCCAAAAAATAAACCGTCACGTTCACCGGTGGATGGCTCGTCACATTCCATAACAGAGAATTTGTTAACTTTTCGATTGGTTGACAACTGTACATCTCGTCATCATCTATTATTCTAGCGCCACATTTTTTACATTTTTTACGACTGCATATCACGGTATCTCTCAATGAAAAGCTCATTGTAAAGTTTCTTTTTCTTTTTAGCAGTTGCCCATATATATGTTACTCACTATATAAAAAAGATTTAAAAAATTATGAATCATGTATATGTTTCATTATTCTTATAATATACTCATAACTGACCTTGTCTTATCGATATTTTATCAATATGGACAGGGGTGGAATACCATTATAAATGATACCTGTCAATCACTACCGATACATGCAACACTCCACGTTTTTTTTTGTATGCAATCGCGCCGGCTTTCTCTCACATTCGATTTATTAGACTTCCACCTACTGTAATCTCGCGCGCCCAATAATCTATTATGTATCATTTGCAATTTCTTTTGTATAAAACCGAAGTATGGTTTCCGAATCGCAATTTGTTTATCTATTTGTTTATAACTTCTATTATCTTCAAAATTTGTTCACAGCAGCCAGATTATCGGCGCTTCTCTCTTAACACGTTATGGCGTATAGTCATCGATTTCTATGAAATGTCATCTTTTCGTGGCTCTTCCTAGAAAAAAGCAGCGCTGTTATGTTCTCATATAATATATTTATCATCTTCTCTTTTTGTTATGCTCTCCCTATTATATACGTATATCTACTATCTTTTATCCTTCTCCCGTCTCTTTTTTATTTTATCTATAGTGTTTAGTTTTATGCCGTACTCAACAATTGTTTTTGTATTATTAATTTTTTATCTTTGTTTTCAAAATGTTTCAACTCATGAATCTTGTGGCTGCATATTGGCAGTCGCATATTGAAACGTCTTCGCAATGGCACTACACGACAATAATTTTGTGAGCGAAGTATCGCTTGTGCGCGAACTTTTCGATAGTGGCGAGATACCATTAAACCATATAGTTCCCGACGAGGATGATAGTGAATTTGAAGAGTTTCTGAACGATTTTGCGACTTAGGAGCTTAGTGCTTTGCCTGAGTGGAAATGTGGGTGGATATCATCCGAAGATTTTATAACGATGGTACATTTGTAATGCGGAAGAGCAATATATCGATTATGTTCCTAATGATCCTCCGGACTGTGAAATCGTGCAATTGCCGTGATCGATCAAGTTATATGAATTCATTAGCTTTATGCCTTCGGCGAAGGATTTGGATGATGAGAATGTTCCGGCGGATGATCCTGAAGATGTGAAGGAATTCCTCTCGGAGGATAAACCAGGGGAGTTGAAGGGGGGACAACAAAATTTGTGTGTGTGTGTGTGTGTGTGTGTGTGTGTGTGTGTATGAGTTTTAAGTGACTATTAGATATTTCTTTGGGATTACTTTACAATCTCTGCTAGTGAGTCTTTTTATTTTTTATTTTCACTCAGCGGCGTGGACGCAGCGGCGAACAGCGGCGGGTGTGGACGCAGCGGCGGGCGGCGGCGGACGCGGCGGCGGCAGGCTCGGATCCTCTCTCGCCCTATGACGTCATGTCACGCTGCTAGAGTGGGAATTAGAAGAGGTTTAATGAGTAAGTGAGGCTGGGTGGCTTTTCGTTCGACGTGCTATTCACTCAAATCCTACACTCCTCGATTGTCAGGGGAAAGGTTTTTCGAAGATTCCTCTTTTCTAATAAAAAAAATCCTCCGAGTTGCAATTTGTTTTATCTATTTGTTCATACTCCTACTATCTTCGTAATTTGTCCGGATTGCCGATGCTTATGCTTCTATTATCTTAGCTAACTTCCTCTTCCCAAGCTCTAAAATTAGCAGTCCAGCGTCCCCCCTCCCCTTCCCTCTCCCGAATCTTTTCGCACACTTGCACCCTCGGAGCGTCTGCGTTAGAGTCCTATATACACTACTGTGGTGCCCGATTAATGACCTGTCGGGCATAAGACGCTTTGCGCCCAAGTGATTGTAAGACTGCTGGTATGCTGTTGTGGGACCACGCCGCCGATCTCGGCCGAACACTGCCGAATGGGAGAGCCGATCTCGGCTCGAAGCGACCAACCAAAACCGAATCCAACCAAACACCGTCAAGCGAAGAGATTTCGTCGCGGAGCAGCGCCCGAATCCGACCAAACAAATCTGAATCTCTCTAGAGATAAAAAGATCACCTTATTTCATTAGAGTGGTTGCGGTTTTGTAACGGCAGGGCCGTTACGTGTACAAAATATATACATATATATATAAATAGATATACGCTTGGCTTATTATCCTGCGCTACCTATCCTGCTTGCACGCATACCGCTCGCGCTATCGCACTCGCTTGCCTGTAGGCCGCACGCGCCGTCTCGCTCATGGTGCTCCACGCGATACCGATTCCCCACCGCCGGACCGACGGCGCGCAGTGGGGAAGCCGGCCGGGTATATAAGCTCGGTCGGCCGAGACATTGGGACCAGATTTCATCCTGCAATCCGACTCCTGACACCGACCTGACTACCTACTACCTCTTGGGGCCAAGGTTTCGCTTGGCTCTGCCGGGTTTCACCAGCTTTCTCTACCTTCGGGCTGAGGTTTCACTCAGCTCTGTCGGGTTTCGCCGACTTCTGTCACCGCTCCTCGGGCTAAGGTTTCGCTCAGCTCTGTCGGATTTCGCCGGTTTCCGTTGCGAAGGCAGGGCTCGACGTGGCACTCAGCCCTGCCCGCAATACCTAACCGTCCCGCCTGACATTAATTTGTAAGTGCATGCGATAGAGAGATTAAGTCCGCTAGTTATAAGCCGGTAATTCTAAGATCTTTAGCTGTAACCGCGCCGTAGTAACTAAGTCGTCATCGATCGCACGCCGCACCTGTCTAGCGCTTTGCGTCAACCGCTTTGCGTCTCCGCTTTGCATCTTACCTCCTGCTGTGGCCAATTACACTGTGACATCTCCTCGCCCTGCACTCTGTATCTATCTTTCTCTAAGTAAACTATCTTTTTCGCTTCAATCTGTATTCTCGTAAGCTTGAGTCTCCCCTCCTCTCGAACCCGAACACCGACGAGCCAATCCGAGCGTCGAGCGAGGTGACCGCGTCACAGTTTAATTACCGCTTACGATACAATCCGAACCATTCCGAATCCGCTCGAAAATCGGATCATGGCAGTATAAAAAGCTGTCCTTCGCTGGAAAAGACCAGCTCTCCTGCGGATCACGATGTTCACTCCCACAAGCCTGATCCGACGCTCCATCTCGAGCAAGATGCAACGAGAAAAACAGGTGAGGTATAAACCCATCGCCGCGCCAACTGGAAATTTTCGGCAAGCTGAGTTGTCCTATCTGTATTTCTATTTCCGCAACCGTGAAGAATATCACCGAGTTTGGGTGTTCTCTGCTCCACCGAGTGACCGGCATTTGATTACTTCTCAATCGCTTTGTCCTAAATTATCCGAGAAGAAGCGTATCGTTGCGGTGAGGGCAATCTGTCTTCGCCGGGAGATACTGACCGATTGTTCCTTTCTGAATTATCCGATCAAAATGCATCGTTGCAGTGAGAGCAATCCGCCTCTGCAGGGAAATATTGGCCAATCACTTTTTTTTACTTTTGAGTGCATCAGAGAAATCTGAACGCACAATGAAGAATTCAAAATCCTCCGCCACAACACCGGCCATTTTTACGCACCACGACGTGAACATATTGTTACGACCGAGCGATGTTCCGCTCGACGCTACCCTCATAATGATTTCCAATCTGAATATTTCCTTGTCGACGCGATCGTCAAGTGGTTGTCAAGCGGTCGTTGTGGCGAAAGAGTCGACGGCGCGACGCGAGAGTTTGAGCCGTATCGCGGCGAATTCTGATTTTATTGTGAAAGCTCTTGTTATTACTCCCGTGCTTCAGTGTATAATAAAGTGTGTTTCTTTCTTAAACTGTTCTTCCTTTCTTGGTGCGAGTGTAACGCGAGTGAACCCACCGCGAGTGCGACATATATAGATATATTCATTGGGAGAAACAACCGAAGAATTACCTACCTGCGAATCAAACATGTCAATGTGACACTGTCGTGCTGTACGACTACTCATTGCTAGACAACACTTGCGACAACAACATTTGCGACTCGTCACTGCCTCGCCGATAGCCGAAAAAACTCGCACGAATACCACGGCCATAATTGCCGATTCGTTTTCCATTAATTATCATACTCTAGCGATCTCAACGAACTGGGAACGTCTGAATTTTATTACGATGGTTATAGCTTTGTGTCAGCCCGATCTCCAGTAAATTGTGCACAATCGCTAACAACAATGATGATCCTTGTTATACTATTTTCTTTATTATAAAAAAATTTAATTTATTACCACTCAAATCCAATAATTATTCTAAATGAACCAGTGTTACCAATTTAATTTTCTTGCTAGATTTGGTGGTTTTCAAAAACTTTTGATGGCCACATTTACAAATTAGCAGTAATGGGAAATTCAGTGATTTCAAAATAATTCTAGCGGGAAATTGATGATTTTACTATAGTTTAATGATTTTATTGTACTTCAATATTATATTTAATATTTTAGGAGTAAAGGACCTCGCACAAAATTATGTGTTTTTGGCCCTCTGCGAAATTGGCTGAAATTTTAGTATGTTATAATTCTTGACTTAGTGTCTATCCAAATAAACTTGCATAGCAATATAACCATAATGCATAAGGAAAATTATCCAATCGCATTTTACATGTGTCTTTATGATAGAAATGCGATTGGGTAATTTTCCTTATACATATGGTTATGTTGCTGTGCATGTTTGTCTGAATAGATCCTTACTGATCAAGTTTTCTTAAGTTAAAGCTTAAAAATGGCCAGTTTTTTTGCTACAGTCGTTTGAAATGTCGAATTTTATCATTATTTTTGTAATGTTCCAAAGCGGTCTTTTATATTAGGTGTACAAAAAAGTTCTGAGCTTTAGATTTCATACAACCGAAATAACAATTTAAATTTTATATATCTTCCCACCCTTTTGCGGTTTTAAAGCGTTGACATTTGGCCTTCTAAAATGTCATACGGTTTGGCGTTTGATGCACATAACCTCAAAAATCAGTAGTGTTCACGATGGCAATAACAAAAGAGCATATTCAATTTTTCATCCACTTCGCGTTTCATCTGAAGAAATATGCTGCTGAAGCCACTGCAATGATTTGTGCTGCATATGAAGAAAACGCTATAAGTCATACTACATGTAAAAGATGGTATCAAAAATTTCGCCAAAGAGATTTCAGTCTTGAAGATGAACCGCGTGCTGGACGCCCTCAAAAGATTCAAACGGACGAATTGCAAGCACTGCTGGATATAAACTCTGCGCAAACTGAAAAGGAGCTTGCAGAACAGCTTGACGTTACGCAAACCACTTCCGTACGTTTACATACGATGGGAAAGGTTCAGAAGGAAGGCAGATGGGATTCCGCATGAATTGTCCGAAGATAACAAAAATCGTCGACGTGACACTGCACTCACTTTGCTTTCAAAGTTCCAAAAAAAGATTTTCTGCACAAAATCATTACAGGTGATGAAAAGTGGATTCTTTATGATAACCCTAAACATAGAAAATCATGGGTTGACCCTGATCAACCTTCGACATCGACCAAAGCCACCCAATATCCACGCCAAGAAGGTTTTGCTCTGTATCTGGTGAGATTGAAAAGGTGTGTTGTATTACGAGTTGTTACAACCGGATGAAACAATCACGGCAGACCGCTACCAACATCAAATTGACCAATTTGAGCAATGCATTAGAAGAAAAGAGGCCATTTACTGGCCAAGGACATCGTAAAGTGATCTTGCTTCATGACAATGCTCGACCACATGTTGCGAAAGCGACTCAGGACCATATCTTTGCGTTAGGCTGGGAACTTCTCCCGCACGCGGCGTATAGACCAGACTTGGCGCTTTCCGATTACTACCTATTCCGGTCGCTACAGCATCATTTGACTGATTTCGTGACACATTTCGTGAGATTTGAAGAGATACGAAAATGCATTGATGACTTTATCGCTTCGAAGCCGATGAGCTTCTATCGTCAAGGAATTCGTAAGCTACCCGAAAGATTGCAAAAGATTGATGCAAACGAGGAATATTTCGCTGATTAATATTTTTTTATTTGTTTTTGAATAAAGATTGAATTTTACAAAAAAAAGCTCAGAACTTTTTTGTACACCTAATAATAAATCGCGAAATTTTAGATAATTCCTTTTTTAATAAATATAGCACCTTTTTTAATAAATATAGCACCTTTTTTTAATAAATATGTATGTTTTAAGAAGAAGATGCAGTGGTTTTTTGTTGGAAAAGCATACATCGTTAGTGATTTCTGGTGGAAAAGGACGCAAAAAAGTTTAGTGGTTTTTAGCGAAATTTACAATTTACTTTATAACGAAATCAACAATCCGAGTTGGCATCACTGACACGAACCCGTCGAATCTGGTGAGCTTAATCCGCGTGTTTAGTAGCAACTCATGGACGGGGAAAACTAGCGCGCTCTACCTTTCTGAGGAATTATAGGGATGGATACTTTTTTATACAATGCCATAATGTTAATGGCAACAGTATGAGCAATATTATTGAAAGGAGTTTTAATTGATCTGCCTTCAAATCGAAGTCATAGTCTCTCTTGAAAACAACTCCGCATAACATCTGCATGCGTGGAAAGTTGAGAAAAGGTAAGTCCAAAAGACTTCTAAACAAAGAGAGTAGGTATACTAGGCCGGTTCTAACCCAGGAGCTCCGAGAGGGGTGTAGATGTGCGGAGGGAACGGCGCGCAACCCAGGAGCTCCGAGGGGGGTGTGGGTGTGCGGAGGGGGGAACGGCGCGCGTTGTATGAGACGAGGTAGCGCGTCGACCCAGTGTCATTGAGCATAAACATGTCGTTCTTAAGCATGCGATTGCATCGCTCGACGATCGATGCCTTCAACACATGATAAACGTGATAAAATTACAAAAAGATAAATAATGAAGATGAAGAAAAAATATAATGAAAAAAAATATATAGAAATAAAAATATAAAGAAAAAATTGCGCGTGGACAGGGCGCATGGACATGATGTCAGAGGGGAGGGCGGACCCGCCGCCGCCACCGCCACTGCCGCCGAGTGAAAAATAAAAAAAGAAAAAATTAAAAAAAGATTCACCAGGTTAAGACTATAAAAGAGTAATAAAAAAAATGTCATTTAAAAATACACATACAAAAAGAAATGTTTAACAATCTAAAAAAATGTCACTTTAAAAAATACATAAGAGAAATGTTTAACAATAATTAATTTTATATCTACCACCAAGAAATAATTTTATATCTCCCCTCCGGATTACCCGCAGAAAGGAGACTTCATCCACATCCCACGAGATTAACCCGCGGGGAGACTTCATCTTCTGGATAATTTTTCTCCTCCTCCTCCTCATCCGCCGAAGTCAATGAACTAATAAGTTCATATAATTCTACTGACCATGGCAATTCCACAACATCAACGAGAGGGTTGTTGTGAACATAATAAATATACTGTTCCTCCACATATATCACGAAAGTACCGTTGTTGTACTTTGCGTGCATAATGCTGGGTGGTAATGTCATTGCGAAGACGTTTCAATGAAATTTCTTCACGCAAAAGCAATTTTTTTTCGCGCACCGGCGATTCTTCGCGCACAAAATTATTGCCGAGGTAATGCTATTGCGAAGACGTTTCAACGACTGCCAATATGCCGCCACAAGACTTATTAAGAAAGAAGCGCCGATACTCCAGCTGCTATAAACAAATTGCGATTCGCGGAGATCTATGATGAGGTTCCGATTTAGACTGACGATTGAATGTGTCGCGGCATGTTAAGAGAAACGCCGATAATCCGGCTGCTATAAACAAATTGCGATTCGAGGAGATCTATGATGATGCTCCGATTTAGACAAAGGGACAAAGAAACTGTAGATGATATATATAATTGATCGTGTGCAAGATCACAGTAGATGGAATCAAATGTGAAAGAAACCCGGGCGAATGCGATTGCATACAAAAAAAACGCAAAAATATTGCATAGTGTCTAACGCTCAACGAGAAGAAAGCAAGTGAAAAGACATCGCAGGAATTTGATTATTTAGTTTATATTAGAGATTTATTAAAAATTACTTATTCAACTGAAGCAGTACGTATATTTATTTACAAGTATCTTTCTAATGTTTAAAATATTAAACATATTGTATTGTAAATATTGTAAAATATTGTAAAATATTATAAAATATCGTAAAATATTGTAAAAATATTAAACTCAATATTTGTAATTTGACAGACATTATATCTCGATGGTATCTCAGTTGTGGAAACCGTGCAAGTAAGGAATCTTATAAAAAATTCAGATATGCCACTCAAATGGAGTACGTAACTTTTTCTTCTTTTTTCTTTTTTCTTTTTCTCTCTCTTTTTTTCTTTTTTCCTTTATTTGATATGTGATGTATTTTGTGAATTGTGAAATTGAAATTTTTTATTATTTTTTGTAATATTTGTGCATATATGATATCAAAATTAATGGCTTTATGAATATTAATCATCGGTGGTGGATACGGTATCAGCGTCGCCAACACAAGGATTTATTTACACTTTTTATGGGAAGAAATTACTCGCTAGGACGTATTTGCAGATACTTTTTGGTTCACACCCATATGAAGATGATGAAGAAGTTTGGTGAAATTTTTATGTACAGGATACAGAATATTCTCATAACGTGGGTTACTTTGAATAATTAAATAATGAAATAATTAAATTGAATAATTAAATAATTAACAAAGATCTGCAAACGAATATGTATAGAATAAATAAAATTCCATTATATAATTTATTTTTGCATTAAATCAATATTAATATATTAAAAAAAATTAATATATAAAAAAAGTTTTGACTTTTTTAAATCGTGATTCAATTTCTTTGTCATGTGCATGACCGACACACTGACTTACATTCTTGCCCGACGCGCGATGAGTCACCTTAGCAAAATAAACTTCATATAAACTTATATGATAAGAAGCGATATGTCGATCGTTAGAATATTATCAACGTAAGAGAAAGAAATAAAAAAAACATAATTCGTATATTATATTTATTTATTTTATTCATGATTATCTGACCACCAATTAAATAATTTAAATATATTTTGTAAAGCGCAATTAGTATAGTGATATCCGCATCGCATAGTATTATCAGCGTTCAGATTGTTCAGAGACTTCTTCGTAATCAGCATCCAGAGTCTCGATGTACACGCACTCTCGCTCATCATCCAGAAGCAAATTCCACTATCATTGTCGTGTCCCTTGACATATACAACAGCATCGTCATCATCGTTCCGTGCACAGCCTTTGTAATCAAACTCTTAGCTTTGCTGTATGGAAACGTTCTGTCGTCCCATCGCAGTCTATGGTGATGACGTATTACCCAGCGTGCGCAAGACTTGTCGGCAGACTTGCGAGGAAATGCCGTGGTACAAGGCTTGTGAAAATATAGTGAGAAAGAAAAGTCTGTTCTCTGAGAACAGCAAACTCCTTTACAACAAACTGTCTTCTAAACCTTGCAGGTCTGCGAACGTTGACACGACTGTGATGAGCAATTTGTCGAAACTGCGGTCGATTTTGATGTATCGTAGATTTTATTGTCTCTCATATATCAGCGATGCTCTTAGGTGATCTTACGTACAACATTGGTCAACGGATTATACTGAATCACACGATCATGTATAATGAGACAGTACGCAGTGGTATTCATCGGTACGTTCTCCTTAGTCTCAAATTCCAATCTCACGTCTACGGTTGCGCTCTTGACCGATTCGTTTTGTCGAGAACAATCGATGATTATGAATGGGCCGTTATGTAGAAAAGACATGACGGTGAGACTCGGCTCGAGATATTCGTATCCGTAGTAACCCTTGCAGAAATACGCGTACGTTTCATACAACACGGACCATCTCTTTTTGTCAAAATCCAGATTCATATCGTCGTACGGATAACATTCTGAGTTCATATAGAGTTTCACGTTGATTAAGTTGCAATCGTCGAATCGAGTCGTGTCCTCAGCCATGACGTTTTTTTGAGCTGTTTGCAGAGCGAAGATGACGTATCGCGGCTTCTCGAGCTGAGTAGTGGTCTTGATGGTCCACGAATGCTTGGTTGTACGCTGTAACAACGGAAATTCATATAGATTCCATGAGCGAAAAGTCATGCTCAAATATCATCCGCTCTCCAAAATGCGCAGCATCGATAGTTTTTTTATCTCGCTCAATAACACGTGCGGCAATTACCATTGTATTTTGAATAAATCGACCACGGGATCCAACGCCGAATTTCTTATCAGGCAATTGTTGTCATTACGCGATCAAGTATCAAGATCAACTTGTGACAAGCGTTGATTACCACGCGTCTGTAATCCTCGCAAAATCCCAACAGTGCGTAGAGAGGTACGCAAAAGTTAAAATATTTATCCGCGTTAGTACGCACATTCCAGCTGGCATTCCTTAGAATCACGCTTCTGTTAGATGATGTTGTTATGTAGTGTTTGAGCGTGCTAGTTATGCCCATGTTTCTGTTACGATTAATTTCCATACCATCAAGCTCGTATCGAATCTCATCGAATATGAACGCAACAAAATTATTTCCTAACACCACATCAGATCCTTCGACAATTCTGTTCTTCGTTAGTTTCCTTCGACATATATTATAGAAAGCTTTCGTACGGCAATGTGTACAGATCCTGTTGCTGTATGGGTATTCTCATTGCCCGAACGGGTTGTACGCATGAATCTCAATCTTGACGATGCGATCATTGAAAATTGGCTCGTCTTCGATGTTTAGGATATCAGTCATTTCACAAGTTGCGCATCGCGAATCCTAAAGCTTGTAAAAATTTAATGTTCGACACGTTGAGTTTCTTCCTCTTCTTGATGCAGCCGGATGAGCAAGTATTGTCGATTGATGTTTGTAAAAGATGTTCTTTGTAAAAGATGCGTTATCTCTCTGCGTATGCTTCGCTTCGTTCAACACGAGCATCTCAAATGTCATGCTCGCGTTATCGCTGTCGCCGTCGTACGTGCAATCTGACGATGATCTCTTCTCCTTTGAAATCGAGCAATCGTCCGTTCTAGTCAACAATGTGTATCGTTAGCTCCGTAATGCTCCGTACGATGACTGGCAGGTAAATGATCTGCATCGGCCTTTTCGATATCTTATATCCTGGCGGCATGCCCGGCGAAAATTCGTGTATCGTGTGCACACTTTTGTCGCTGTATGCGCCTGCGGTCACATTGCACTCTACACGGATAATGTTTACGTTCATTATGTTGATCGACACGTCCGATTCGTGCCACCTTTGCGGTTGCAGTATACGCTTCGAGAAACCCAGCAGCGATCCAATGTTATTGGGCTTGTTAAAGTTTATTCTGTAGGCGCATTTAATCTTACACCTCATCGTGTTGTAATTTGCACGGAGCACTACAGGGTATTCCCCAATCTCGTCATCGCCGCGCGCGGTGTCACCAGCGTTACCATCGGGCGCATCACGTCGCAGTTGTTTTCGTAAAACCTCACGTTTCAAAAATTCATTTATGACCTGCAGTTCATACAACCCCTCATAACCGAGAATCGTAATTTCTGCGTCGTCCTTGCCAAAATAAAATGTATTATTCGAAGCGTTTACATTCAGTATCGCTCAAATCTAGATCTCTGACTAGAAAGTAATTTGCTGCTCTTCTCGCTCAGCGTAAGCATCAGCGACATGTTGAAAAAAGCGTTCAACGAATACTGAGATGTCGCGACATTTTGTAAACGGACTTTATAAATTCACGCGCATCAACCGTTTGGAGAAACCACAGGCACAGCTGTCCGCAGACATTCTGATCGTACGTCTGATAGGATGTTCGATTGTACTATCGTCGTAACACTGTCTCCGAAATATCGTACCAGTTCCTTGGGCGGTCGAAGATTATTGAAACTGTCGAAATATATGACACGATCGTTTCTCTTTGCGTACGCTTTGCGTATCTAATGAGTGCCGAGACCCATCGTGTCGTCCAGATTTACGATACCGCTCTCTTTTCGACGCGTGCCGCTAATCGGTAATGTGTCACGCATGAAAACATCTCTGAAGTATGATACGCGCTTCGCCAGTTGGTCCCATTGTACGTTGGTAGTTACATCCGTACATATCTTTATTGTCTCTTTGGTCGTTTTTTTTTTTCTTTTTCGCTTGTTACGCTTTCGTTCGTCCTTTTGTACGGAGCGAGATATAGTCCCCGTCCGTATTTGTACGGAGCGAGATACAGTCCCTGTCCGTGTGTTTCTATCGCGCGAGTGTGACGTTGCAGTTCCTCGAACTGATGTCAGTCGAGTTGTGCGGCTTTCTTACCGCTTTCGTTTACCGCTTTCGCCACGCTGGCCGCTCCACCGATTAAGAATTCGAGAGCGCTCAAAATTGGCAGAATCGGTAACACACCGCCTCGTTTCGCCGTTGGAAGTATTCGTTTCTTTTTTTGCCGACTTTTTTCTTCGCTTTCATACCGATCTTGGTCTTGGCTTTCATCGCTGTCCAAACGGCTGTAGCTGCAGTTTTCTCGCTCAGAGCCGACTCTCTCGTGATGACGCATCCTAGAGCTTTATCGGCGAGTACCTTGTCCGCCGCGTGTTTGTCGATGAGATCGTTGCTTTGAGAATACGCAATATCGTATTCACGGCACGCCGCGTCCAATGGATTTATGCCCGTTTCACCTCTGGCTAGTCACTTCTTCAGTCGAGTACCCGGGCCGCAAAACTAATAATCGAGGATATGTAATTCGAAAGGAAGTGCGTTTATCGCTCGATTGAGCAGTAGTAGTCCAATAGTAGTCTTCGTTTGACGCTGCTGCTGACATATGTTACAATCCTTTATCTTCGGTGCGGGACCGTCGATGTGCGTGCGTGCGTTGCGGTTAATTATAATGCTCGACGCAGCGACGATAAGTTCGAACCGTCCAAATCCGTCTTTATATATTCCGGAAGCTTGTCCCACACGTGCTCGATATAGTCGCCGCACACGCGTAACAGTACGACCTTCGATATATATTGCAATTGCTTAGCGCTCAAGTCCCGAATATCGGAGGGATACGACAGCGCGAGATACATTTTTGCAACTGAGTGATTCGCGGTTTCGCGCGCCTATAAATAGACATTCAATCGAAGCCTAGATAACACAGTGCGAACATGAAATTCGTACGGTAGCCATTGACGATACGCGTCGCAAACTGCGACGAGAAAGCGCGAATGATGGGGGACATCGCGACAGAGCGTAAGTATGGTGAAATGTTACCGAGTACTACGCACCATCATTTGCGGACCGTCGAATTGCGGTAAAACCAACGTTCTCATAAGCTTGCTCGAGAGTTCATACGGTGTATGTTTCGAGAACGTGTACGTATACTTGAAATCGTTGCAACAACCAAAATATCAATATCTCGAAACTTTGTTGACATCGATCGACGAAATCGGCTATTTTATGTTGTCCAACAACAGTGATTCCACCAAGCGAGACACATCCCAATTCGATCTTTGTCTTCGACGACGATGCGTGCGATAAGCAAAATGCGGTGAGAGAATATTTCTCAATGGATCGCCATTCGAACGTCGATTGCTTCTATCTCTGTCAGACGTATGCGAGGTCGTATATTAGATGCCTAAACATGCAAACCTGCTGATCCTATTCAAACAGGATGGTACCAACTTGAAACATGTTTACAACGATCACGTGAATACCGACATGTCGTACAATGAATTCTGTGCGTTATACCGCGATTGTTGGCAGCGCGAATATGGATTTCTAGTGATAGATAAGGACAGTCCGCTTATCAATGGCTGATACAGAAAAGAATTTAACACATTCGCGGTACCATAACACGATTAGTCGATGTCGATACGTCAAGCAGGTAACATGGATAACACCAAAGATCGCGAGAAAATAGCGAAACAGATTGCGAAAACGAGCGATTCGATTCGCAAAAAATATCGCGCTTTGAAAAATGGTAAAATAGATGAAGATGTAGCATTGGAGTTTCAAGCCCATCGTCAAACTTCTAAAACAGATTGTCGAGGAAACATATCCAATTAAAAAAGAAGCCAATGTTGCAAAGGATATCGGTATTAAGAAAAAAAAGAAACATGAAGACAGATGATGACGATGACGATGACGATACTACTATTAACACGGATTCGTATTGGACGGATGTTGGATAGTTGAAATTGTCGCTGCAACCTAAAAAGCGTACAAAACAATTGAATACCGCGAATTGAATACCGCGTCAGATTCATTCATGTTCGATTCTACATCGATAGAACCATCGAAAGAACTACCGAAAGAACTATCTAAAGAACCACCGAAAATACCGCTATTCGTGCAAAATAAAAATATTTTTGAAACAAAAGACATTAGTGAACCGTCACTCGAAACAACAGAGTCTGACAAATACATGGAAGTCGTGAGACGCTTCATGGTCAGCTAGAACCATTACGACGACGAAGTACGTGGCCTTCTTTCGGTGACGACATAAATAAAGCGATCGATAATGTGTACGGTGTCTATTTCGATAAAAGTGGTACAATGCTCGGTGACAAAAAGTTTGATATTGACAAAAATGACTCCATCATAAACAATGTGAGATAAAATGGTACACCAGGATTATACAAATTGATCTTCAAGAGACATCCCGATGAGGCTATATTCTCCGAAGATGACAAACAAACATATAAAAGTATACTGTTAACAACGAATGCTCATAGACGTGGTCACAGCGCCCATAATTCCATCATAGGCAACAAGGGATATAAGTACATTAACATCATCGCTCCGCTCGTACATATAAGAAAAGCAGTAAAAAGGGTGCAGGTATTAACAATATCATCTACCATGAAATTAAACGACAACAAAATCAATTATGCATTTGAACGCATTGCATTGGGACGAACTGGTTACCAACGAACTGGTGAATCGACTCCGATTGCTCGACGCTTCGCATCTGGTAACAATGCTCACAACGAGATGCTGTCGATCATCGAGGAACTTCGCGAAGCCGGCATTATTATAAATTAATCGCGTATCGACGAAACGAGCCAGTCGATTGACGTCAGTGAGGAAAAAAACGATTTTAAATTGTATTACTGTGATCAAATATAAACGAGATTTTTAAATTTAAACTGCGCGGGTTCATCGATTCTGACAAATATTTTTTTGATTAAGTTGGTAGTACTGTCTTTGACATCTGTGTGAAATTTCATGTCATTCTCTTCATTTGTTTAATAGTGAACGCTCGTTTTTGTGAATATCCAAAAGTATTTTTTTCGATTTTTACGATGTGTGATTCTGTTGGACAAAGAAATTGTATTTTGTTTGCGGAATGAAATTTCTGCTACTGAAACGTTCAGAATGTTGCAGAAGACTTTTGGTGACCAGGCTCTATCAAGACCAAGAATATTTGATTGGTATAAAATGTTGAAAGATGGTCGAGAAAGCGTAGAAAACGAACCACATCAAAGACGACCAAAAACATCAACTGATGAACAACACGTGAAGCAAATCAAGGATTTGGTGCTCCAAAATCGTCGATTGACAATTAGAGAACTTGCCGATACTGTTAACATTTCATTTGGATCAGTCTAGACCATTTTGAAAAACCATTTGTGCTTGAGAAGAGTCAAATCTCGTTTGGTTCCGAAAACACTCAATTTTTTGGAAAAACAGCGTCGCGTTGAAATGTGTAAAACAATGATTTCTGACTACCAGGACAAGATGAAACGCATGATAACTGGAGATGAGACTTGGATCTATGCGTACGACCCGGAAACAACCGACCAATCGAGCGAATATATGCAAAAGGTGAGGCAAGACCAAAAAGATCGCGCCAAAGTCGCTCAAAAATCAAGGTTTTGTTAACAGTTTTCTTCGATTATCGTGGTGTGATGCATTATGAATTCCTTCCGCCGGGCCAAACTATCAACAAGGAATATTATTTGAGTGTTATGCGTCGTGTTATGCGTCATTTGCGTGAAGCTATTCGCCTCAAGAGGCCAGATTTATGGACAGACAACTCATGGTTTTTGCACTACGATAATGCGCCATCTCACACTGCACTGGTTCTTCGTGACCATTTCTTTAAAAACTCGACCATATCGTTCCACAATCACCGTATTCGCCTGATTTAGCACCGTGACTTCTGGCTATTCAGTAAACTCAAAAGACCGCTCCGTTTTGAATCGATTGAGGAGACAAGCCGAAACGAGGTATTGAAGGCCATTCCGGAAGAAGAGTTTTCAGAATGTTTCGAGGATTGGAAAAAGTGTTGGCATAAGTGTATCGGGAGGGGATTATTTTGAAGGCGACGAATTTGATTTTGAAGAATAAATAAAGATTTTTCACTCTATAACAAAAATCTATATGTTTATATTTGATCACAGTAGTATATCTTATTTACTAAACATTATCGAAACATGAGATCCGATGGACGTGAAAAAAATGTTAGCTCCGACGACGTTGAGGAATTGCACACTCCGGCGGAGGAGAAATTTTCCGCGAAGACGTGTCATAATTCGGGGATACGACGATCTGTGGCAGGCTGATATTGTCGAGTTGCAAATTTCGAGTTTCAACAGAGGTCATCACTACATACTTACCGTCATCGATGCGTTGAGCAAGTACGGCTGGGCCATACCGCTCAAGAGCAAGATCGGAAGCGAGATGTAACGCTATCGCTAAGATAATTCGAGAGAGCGGAAGATGCCCGAGAAACTTGCAAATATGGATATGGATATGGGAAAGGAGTTTTACAATGCCGATGTGCAGAAACTCTTGAAAAAACACAACGTTAATCATTATTTCACATATACGGTGTTGAAGGCATCGATCGTCGAGCGATTCAATCGCATGCTTAAGAACAACATGTGGAAGATGTTTATGTTTAATGGCACTCACAAGTGGGTCGACGCGCTACCTCGTCTCGTGTCAGATTACAACGCGCGCAAGCATCGTACTATCGACATGCGACTCGCTGACGTAACTCTCGCGATCGCCAAAAGACTCTTGGACACGGTATACAGTGCGATAAAGATCCAGCAAAATTTACAATAGGCGATTCACAATATGCGTGAGCAAGTACAAGACAGTTTTCGAAAAAGGTTACACGTCAAATTGGACCGAGATGTTTAAGATCGTTAAAGTAGCATACTGCATACTAATCCTATAACCTATCTGCTTGAGGATTATCGCGGAAAAACGTCGCTGGAGCGTTCTACGAGCACGAGTTGCATCGCGCAACTCATCCGGACGTGTATCTCGTGGAGAAAGTACTGCGCAGAAAAGGAGACAAGGTTTACGTCAAGTGGTTGGGATTCGATGGATCGTAGATAAACAAAAGCATGATTACAAAGTGTGATTTAATTCATTTTTTTATTTTACAATGTATAAAAAACAATATACAATGTATAAATGTATATAAAAAGTCTTTTTTTTCTTCTATTACATCTTCGTAAAAACTATACATATATGGTAATAATAATGAAACTTATGATATATATAATACATACATACATACATACGTACATACGTACGTACGTACATACGTACGTACGTACATACGTACATACGTACGTACGTACATACGTACATACGTACATACGTACATACGTACATACATACATACATACATACATACATACATACATACATACATACATACATACGTAAGTACGTACATACATATATTTGTACATACGTACATATGTACGTACGTATGTACGTACGTACATACATACATATGTACATACGTACATACGTACATACATATACATGCATATATAAACTATATAAAAAATATAAAAATATACATTGCATATACATGAATATTACAATGGAATTCGCCAATGTCCCCCGGTAACGTTTCCGTCGAATCCGACACGATGTATCGTTTGTCATCGTACTCATCGGACTTAGAGCGATTTTCGATTCGGTCACCATATACTTGGTGTAATTTGGATCTTATACATGACTGGCGACGAGTCATTTCGCTTCATTCAAGCACCGCGTGTAATCGTCGAACGTTATTGTTCGCGCTACGACATTACTTTTTACACCTTTCGCCTTTTTAATATCCTTTTTACTGTCAACCCTCACCGTATGCATCTTCGCTCTGAGTCCGACGAATTCCGTCATTATCGCACTGTTATTTTCATCCTTAGGCCGGATATTGTTTTATTCATGAGAGGCATTCCGTACGCCAGAGGTCGGCAAGTGAGCATTTCATATTGCTTATCTTGAATGTGCATGGCAATAGATAATAAATTTGAAAAATGCAACAACTGTCGAGATTGATTGATTCATAAATTAAATTTCATTTTAAAAGATCTAATTTGATCAAACATATGAATAATTAATTTATCTTTGCCTTGTAGAGAGTAATTTAATGTATTTAAATGATTAGTGATATCCGCAAGAAAGACGAGATTGGCTGTGATCCAGGAAAGCTGTGATAGTTCAGGCACAGACTTATCTTTCATTTTTAAAAATATAATTATTTCTTCGCGTAAATGAAAGAAACGCTGAAGAGTTTTACCTCGATTAAGCCATCGTGTTTCGCAAAAATAGGAGATGTAATCTGACTCTAAAGAAGATAGAAATTCGCGAAATTGACGATGATTCAATCCAGTAGTTCTAATAAAATTTACAACTTTGATTACAATTTTCATTACTTTGTCATACTTTAAAGATTTTGCACATAATGCCTCTTGATGGACAATGGATCGAATGTATTTCTTGTTTTGTGCTAGTTTATTAGACTTTAAACGTCTTACGAAGCCCATATTGTGTCCAATCATTGCTGCAGCACCATCAGTAGCAACTGAAGTTAATTTATCCCAAGATAGATTTATGTTTTCTATTGCTTCTTCAACGCTAAACAATATATCTTCTCCAGTCATAGTACCTTTCAGAAGTATTATATTTAAAAGTTCCTTAATAATAGAGAGGTTGTTATCCACATCACGAATAAAAATTGCCAATTGTGCAGTATCAACGATATCAGTACTCTCGTCGAGAGCTAATGAAAAAGCAATAAAATTGTTTATTTTTAGTACCAATTAGTCACTCGAGATCTTCAGTTAATTTTTCAATGCGACGTACTACAGTTCGAGAAGAGAGACTAATTGATTTAAATTTATTAATATCATTAGGATATATTGTTTCTGCGGCAATTTCTAAACATTGTTTGACAAATGGACCAATGCTAAATGGACGTGATTCACGTGCAATAAGATGAGCAATTTTGTAACTGGGATATAATGCAGGCTTAATTCCGATTCTTCTTCCTGTATTAGAATAATATTTTTATTAAATGTAATGTACCTGATAAAAATTTTTATGTAAAACATATATATATATATATATATATATATATATTTATATATATTTATATATATTTATACATGTTTATATGCATGTATGTTCTTATATGAAAAATTTTTTATCAGGTATAATTAAATATAATGAATTAAATTAAAACTGATTACAGTAAAAAATGCATATTTTATATTATAATAATATGTATATTATGAAAATTACTTTATTGTTGGAAACAGCTGATTTTAAATCGTGCAAAAGTTGAATTCGCTCCGATCCTTCTATCTTGTCATAAGTGGCTTCATGTTTTGTGTTATAATGTTTTCCGACATTATATTTCTTTGAATTCATAGTGGTTCCACAGAATGACAACATGAAACATTGCGACTTGATTATTATGCTTCATTATGAACCACTTCTCTTCCCATGAAGAACTGTCCGAACTTGAACTTAAGGTTCTTTTCCTTTGATTATCCATTACAAACGTTAAATTATAAGAATTGCAAATGTGTCTGACTGTTCTAGACAAGAGACAATTTGATTATACTCTTGCTTAGTTATTGTTTTTCTTTTATTTTGAGCAAATTAATATCAGCAGATGTTTATTTTGAAATTGTTGGAAGTTTTCTTTGAAAAAGGACAGAAAAAGGACTATTCTTCTGGATTTAAAAATATAATTTTAAAGCGCTAAGTTAAACGTGATATATATATTCATAATTTTATGGTTGTATTGTAAGTTTATATTTTAATACATTGTTATTGTTTATATTATTGTTTTATTTTCTTTGTTATATTTAAATTTTCGTTAAACATATTTAAATGTATTAATTATATAATTTTTAATTTAGCACAAATTTTGACAACTTACAATATTTAAAAATAAAGATAAGCATTTTAATTAAAATTTTCCTATAATGAATGCTTATTATTATTATTAGGACAATCAAAACATGCTAGAGCATATTTCTTTATTTGACTAATAAAAAAATTAACTAGGTATAAGTTGAATTCATAAAAATTTATGCATTTTAAATCCTATATATATTACAATATATTTTTGCATATTTCATCTTTAAACGGTTTAACTAAACTGTTATAAAAAAATTTTATGATATAACGACACCCGACTCACTCCCCCTCAATTATTAATAATATTAAAGCGTCCCCGACCGATCAACCGTCGGGGCGCCGACACGGTGATCCTTCCGCGATCCCACCGTCGTGAAAATCCCGTCGAACAACGGACGCGGCAAACCAGAGATCACGCGGCTTCACGTGCGCGCTGCGTGGACAAACACGCACACGGTAAGGCCACCGCCGCCGGCCCCGCTACCGACCGCGCCACCGAACATCCTCGCGGAATTCCCGAGCGCGTTCGGCGAATTATCGCGAGGATTCCGGCAAAGGCATCCCCCGGAACTACCCCGACCCGAGTTCGGCCGACCCGTACCCGACGACTCCTGACCGACGGCCGGCTCGGGTATATTAGGCGACTCCGAGAGATAATCGAGACCCTATCTCCGGCGAGACAGTAGCCAGTCCAGTACTGCTCTCGATACTCCCAGTCATCTCCAAAAGCGATCTAAGGTGCTACCTATCGTGCCAGGAGCTTCTGGCCGATCGCTCCTTTAATCCACAAGCGCACAAGTTATTCACAGATTGAGGAGCTTCTCAATCTGGGCTCCGAAAAGTAAGCCCTTGTGCACACCTTCCTCTGACGATCGAGAAGCAGGGAGCTTCCTGCATTCGAAGCGTCATAGCACGAATCCCTGACAAACCATACACGCAAACAACTGATCCGTCACAACAAGCCGGCCGAAAACCCCGCGCATCGTCGCGCCCGCACCGCGTCTACCGTGAACGCGCCGAATTCGGAGAACCGACCGCGAGCCGAACGATTATACAATACATAGAAACCGCGTGTTTTTTCACCGTACCAACGGCGAAATTCCGAAAGATACTTGTAAATATTGTACATACAAAAAACCGCAATCAGTCGGAACTGTAAATATAGACTTAGATATATATAAACTAAAGAGGCTCACGATATTTTATTTCTCTTACCGAATCCTGACCATATCCGACCGACGCTATCCTGCGAAACCTGATCTACGCGAAACTAGAGACGTTTTAATGATATTACAAAGATTCAGGTACTAATAGATTAAGACTACACTATTGTTCATATATACATGCTATTTTTGTAAGTGTGAAATGCGGAACTTTATCCCAAGGTACTAAAAATAAAGATACGCTCCTGAGATATGCACACAGGCGAGCGCTCGCGGGCGCTCGCGGGCGCCCGAGCTTAATTTCAACGTTTTGTCGACCCCTGCCGTACGCGTTGCGGATAATCGCTCGTATCGAATCTAGCGATATCGCATTTCATCGTCTTGTACATGTCATCGCACTCGATGTGATATATGAGACTGTCCGTGTCGGTGTACATGATTTTACATTTGTCGCGATACAGCGGTGACATATACTCGTGGTGAAATTCGTATAAGCAGATTTTCGATATGTCGAGTATACACATACCCACATAAATCGGCTTGTCGAATTTCACCTTGAGTTTATGCAGTTCGACAGCGATTAAGTTTTCCGCAAAGACGCTGTGGAAATTTGGTTTCACTATCATTGCCTCCGCGCCATACCGTCACATTTTGTGTTCAATTTTACATCCACGTGATTTCGAATATTTTTCATTATTTTATCGAATACCGCGTTGTTCATTAATTTGTACAAATTTTTCTCAAAATCATTTTTTGCGCACGTTCTAAAGTGTATTGAGTTCGATGTAATCGCGAAGCCAGGTGGATTGAGCAAATTGTAGTACGCGGTGTATCTTTGCGATACGAAGACAATGGCGCGTACATTGCTGCAGATTGCAATAGTGAACGTACCGCTTCTTGTCATATAACGTCGCGAGGTTTATTCTGCCGCGTGCCGGGGTTTATCGCACGTCGGACAGAAAGGTAGGTCAGTGTGTCGATCGTGCAGATGATACGGATACTCGGAGATCGACGTCGAGAATATAACTCGTAGGCCAGGAGTTGGCAAAACACTGAAATTGAGCACGGGCGCCCGTGAACGTCCACGAGTGCTCGCCTGTTGTGCACATCTCAGGAGCGTATCTAATATTTTTAGTAACTTGGGATAAAGTTCCGTATTTTCAAATGAAACTTAATGGATCAATCAATTTCAATCTCGATAGTTGTTGCGTTTTTCAAATTTATTATCTATTGCCATGCACATTCAAGATAAGCAATATGAAGAATATATAAATTCATTTCAATTATTACATAATGAATTCGATTGTTGGTTTAGGGAAATGCATGTTTTAGAAGAAGACTTACTTATTTTTATGATACCTTTTACTCAACAGTAGTTGATATTAATATTGTTCCCGCAGATATACAATTAGAATTAATAGATTTAAAATGTGACACTGCTTTTAAAAGTCGTTTTTATACAATGACTGACATTGTACAATTTTATTCATATATATCTCAAGAACGTTTTCCTCGACCTACATGCTTGTGCTGCAAAAATAATGAATATGTTCGGTTCTACATATTTATGTGAACAATTATTTTCTATTATGAAATTAAATAAATCGCGATTATGCGAACAGTTAATAGATTTACATTTGAATTTTGCAATAATTCATTTAAGTTGCCAAAACGATAACACGATATATCGTATATATTAGGTGTACAAAAAAGTTCTGAGCTTTAGATTTCATACAACCGAAATAACAATTTAAATTTTATATATCTTCCCACCCTTTTGCGATTTTAAAGCGTTGACATTTGCCCTTCTAAAATGTCATACGGTTTGGCGTTTGATGCACATAACCTCAAAAATCAGTAGTGTTCATAATAGCAATAACAAAAGAGCATATTCGATTTTCCATCCACTTCGCGTTTCATCTGAAGAAAAATGTTGCTGAAGTCTGCAATGATTTGTGCTGCATATGGAGAGAACGCTGTAAGTCATACTACATGTAAAAGATGGTATCAAAAATTTCGCCAAGGAGATTTCAATGAAGATGAACCGCGTGTTGAACGTCCTCAAAAAATTGAAACGGACGAATTGCAAACATTGCTGGATATAAACTCTGCGCAAACTGAAAAGGAGCTTGCAGAACAGCTTGGCGTTACGCAGCAAACCATTTCCGTACGTTTACATATGATAGGAAAGGTTCAGAAGGAAGGCAGATGGGTTCCGCATGAATTGTCCGAAGACAACAAAAATCGTCGGCGTGACACTGCACTCACTTTGCTTTCAAAGTTCCGGAAAAAAGATTTTCTGCACAAAATCATTACATGAAAAGTGGATTCTTTATGATAATCCTAAATGTAGAAAATCATGGGTTGATTCTAGTTAATCTTCGACATCGACGCCAAAGCCCAATATCCAAGAAGGTTTTGCTCTGTATTTGGTGGGATTGGAAAGGTGTTGTATTATGAGTATTATGAGTTGTTACAACCGGGTAAAACAATCACGTCAGACCGCTACCAACACACAATTGACCAATTTGAGCGATGCCTTAGAAGAAAAGAGGCCATTTACTGGCCAAAGACGTCGTAAAATGATCTTGCTTCATGACAATGCTCGATCACATGTTGCGAAAGGGACTTAGGATCATATTTTTGCGTTAGACTGGGAACTTCTCCCGCACGCGACGTATTGCCCAGACATGGCGCCTTCCGATTACTACCTATTCCGGTCGCTGCAGCATCATTTGGCTGATACACATTTTGTGAGATTTGAAGAGATACGAAAATGCATTGATGACTTATCGCTTCGAAGCCGGCGAGCTTCTATTATCAATTCGCAAGCTACCCGAAATATGGCAAAAGGTCGTTGATGCAAACGAAGAATATTTCGTTGATTAATATTTTTTTGTTTGTTTTTGAATAAAGATTGAATTTTACAAAAAAAAGCTCAGAACTTTTTTGTACACCTAATAATATCGGAAAACTATGAATCAAATACTAATTAAATGTTATAAGAGTTGTTTATTTAATATTATTGTAAGAAATGTTTATTTAAAATATAGATAGTTATTAATTTATGCTAATTCTGGGTCTGAATTTGTTCTGGGTCTGAATTTGCAACACAATATGTTTTTATTCTTGAACAGCACGTTCAATGAACAGACGTTCCTGCTATCCCCTCTCCTCACTTTATTGCGCCTAGCCGCCTAATGCTAGCCCCAGCGCGCTCGACAGCGGCATTGAGTGCCCGCGAGCAGTGCTCACTTGCCGACCTCTGTCGTAGACGAATCCAGAGCGATCGCGCTCGCGTCAAAGTTCGCAACGTCTTCAACCCATCGAAATTCGACATAGTGCAGCGGTTGACACATCGCCTATCCGTACAAATTATTCACGTTGGAGAACGCGCTCGATAAACATAACCATATCGATATCGGTGAGCAAAATTTACACGCGTATGTTTCAGCATGGCGTCCCATGTGAAACCTGGCAATGTGTAGTAATGAGCGGGATCGAGACTGTAACTTTTGATACAATTTTCGCGGAAATTTTTAAAAACGTCGGCCAATAACAAGACATCGGTTTTTAAATATAAATAGATTGCTGTACTCGCCTAGAATTGCAATAGAGAACCGCTGCCAGATGTTCGCGGCGTGCGTGTAATCGTTCTCCGACACTGTATCACCGGTCAACGAACTATAGAATGATTCGCGCGGTGTCCTGCAACTTGTCCGCGTGATCCACGTATTCGTAGGGAAAGACACCTTTGCGCGTCAACAAGTCAAAATTTTCGTTTGATAATGTGGAAAATTTGGAACGTAAAATTTTCAATTTTTCTTTCGTTAGAAAAGATGCCAATTTATCGAGGCTGGTATTTAAAAATTTGTATGAATCTATGAACCGCAATCGTACGCAATTTCGTGAATCTGATCTCTCGGTGGTATCTTGAACGTGTTTTGTAAATGAGATGTATTTTTCTTTTGTTATCGGCAGCACGTCAATTCTCCCTTCGAACGCCGTAGCTATTTCTATGATGACAAAATGCGCGTCATAACCGGATAAGTTGTGAAATATTAGGAATGCAATAGAAATCTTTATAATTTAGATTACAATTTGAATGCGCGGGACCACGGTAACGATCGGTAAGGGGGTAATGATCGCAATGATCCGCGTGTCGTCCGACACAAATAGTTTTTCACAAATATGACAATGCGTCGCGCTACGATATGCTCCCACTGTTCTCTCGACAATGTTTCCATAAGGACATTCGTGGATAACAGAATTTTTACTTGATGCGCCAAATCTTTGAGTTGACGAACGAATCACGCAACGCAGTCTTCGCCGCGACGAAATCAATATATCGATAACGCATCGTACGTAGTATCCGATGCTAAATATCTCGTGCTGCTGATAAGTGTACGACGCGTCTTCTTTCTTTGCCGGTTCCGTTCGCCGTAGTACGCACTCCAAGTCCGCGTAAATGATAAAAGGAAGTTGTTCCTTATTTGTATGGTTCTTGAATTCGAGCCATTTGTCGTCCTCGCTCGGCAGTCGGATGGCGCAATTATTCATCTTTTCGTAGTCCGTTGTATGTGACTGCAATTTTTCAGACGAACTGAAATAATGTAGACATCTGCAAACGGAAAATATGATTTGTTAGTATTTAATAAACAATTTTATAAGAGAAATAATAAAATTTGTTAAAATATATACCGGTTGCAAAAGTATATGTAACAATGCTTCTTGTGTTCTGTTTATTTGCGAGCTCACAAGGCGGGACAGGTCTTTGATGTACGCGAAGTGCCCCGCGTTGTCATCGCGCGAATCCTGCACATACAATAGATTTGCATTTTTCTCCATCTTCTTTTCTGTCAATCGTATCAGGAGTATCTTCTTTTCCTTGATACCGTAGACGTTGATTGAGATGTCGTTGAGACGTTCGAACCTTTTAATTTGATTCAACGTCATCGGAAACGTAATGTCTTGAAGATTTAACACTGTCGTATAATATGGGTATGACAATTCCCGATCCGTATGCGACCACCGACCACGCGAAACACGCATTGTTCTTGGATCATATGTTGATCATCGCTCGCTTTAACATAATTTCCCGCGGCAATTCGATGTTACATCCCGCGTGCATTGGATTATATTCACATTTATTCACATTAATTGTCAAACTTAATATATGTGACAGCGCCCATCCACTGTCGCGTTCTTGGAACTCTTCGAGCAATGTAGGTTCGATGACATGTTGTTCGTACCACTCATCCAAATTTGACACTCGAAAGAGTTCATAGTTTTTCGTGTTTATACTTTTATTGACACGTTTATCACCTGTCACAAACTCGCCGTTGAACGCGGTGTTCACTTTCACACTATCGTGTCTTTGTACAATGTCTCGCACTCGCTCGAGCACTACACCAGCGTCTTCCAAAAATCGCGGCTCGATATAATTCACGTTAATCATTGCATCTGTCAATATACTTTCAAACGTCGTATCAATGTCGCGCCAAACGAGAGATCCAGTGTCTCTATGAGCGTACTCGCCGCGAGTCATGCGATCCTCGCCACCGCAAATTGTCTATTTGCAACGGTGAGTCGAGAACGTTTAGTCGAGAATGACAAGTTCCTCGAATTGTTTGATGCACTCGTCGCAGCCACGCGAAACACTTCACCAAGGTAGCGATCTGACTGCATTGCTCCAGCAGCTCGCGTTCCACTCACTCTAGGTATTCCATTTTTTTATATGTTATATTACGTCCCCATTGAGCACTTGCACGTGATTTGTCCACAATATTGTCTTTCTTACGCGGTGCAAATTGGGCACATATTACATAGTATTGTTACATATACGGACTGACTACAATTGGAGCAATATCGACCGTATAGCGGATCAAGAATATTTATCTCATGCTTCCTAACGGCATATATTATTCCAATGTCAGTGTCTGTCAGACGAACCATGCATTCGGCATATACAATTAGTGCACTGTCGAATAGTAAAATTGTATTGTACAATGTTTTTTATTACCATTCAGTGCAAGGAATTCCGAACGTGTAACAATTTTCTCCACATAATCCGTAAGCTTCTCTCTGATCACTCAGGTAATCGCTGTCGTCAGACAGAATGCGTCTTCATCTTCGTCTTCAATATCCATGTCAATATTTTCAACATTAATGTCCATTTCTTCTTCATCTTCAAACACGTCGTCCATTACATTCGCGATGTCTTCTTCCATATTTTCAAATC
>NW_011933657.1:199262-213602 GCF_000187915.1 Pogonomyrmex barbatus | reverse complement strand
AATAGTGTGTGTGTGTGTGTGTGTGTGTGTGTGTGTGTGTGTGTGTGTGTGTGTGTGTATGTACACACTGGTGTCAGATAATCATCCTGTATATATTACAATAAATTATATACAGAATGGGTCATCTAATATTAACTTGATTTACGTCAATATTATTATTTGTAGAAAAAAAATGGATCAAAATTGCATGATAGTTTCAAGGAGGACATAAAATGGATCAAATGAATAATTTCTCTTTATCATCTTGAAATCATTTTTGGAAATGGAAGCACTTCGCGAGAATTTAAAAGTCATCTTTATTTTTCTGAATGAAATTACCCTAAATTTTTTATATAAATCGATTTTCTTCGCAATATTTGGAGTAAAAAGTTATAAGGACAGAAAAGCCTAAAATTGAATAATTTATGAGATATTTAATACTTTCATTTAACATAATTTTACATAAACTATTTGCAAAAATATTGTTAAAATATTTGTAAAATATTCATTTTTTAATTATTTTTAATGAGAAGAATCAATTGATGTAAAGAAAACATATATCATAGTTAGTCTTTAAGGAAAAATATATAGCTGCTTTGCTTATTGTAAATTTAATAATATTTATCAATTATTTTATTAGTGTTTATAAATGTATCAATATTTATTTTATTATTTATTCATTAATTTTTGAAATATCTATATTTTAGGTAATTTAGAAAAAATTTAATAAGGGTTTATAATATTTCGCAAGTAGTACAAAGTCTAAAATCAAGTCATAAGACATTTTATGACGCGATTTTAAACTATGCGTTGTCTGATAGACTGTTTAAATATTTCACTGAGAACATATTTGTTGCACATGCGCGAAAAAGAGAGTTAGTGAAAGAAGGATGAGTGGGAGAGAGAAAGAGAGAGAAGGGCAAGGGGAAAGAAGGAGAGAGAAAGAGAGGGGGGAGGGGGCAAGAGTTTGATCGGAAATGTCTTGCGACAGAAGCGGAGGTCCCAAACGCGTATGTGTGGCGAGCGAGCAACGCAATTTTAAGTTAGGCTTTAGTTAAGTTATGAGGATTAATTGTAAGATTTAGGTTAACACTTAGGATATATTAATTTTTGTAACCTTGAGGGATCAAATACATTCTATTCTATATAGAGCGCATAAAAAGTTTTTGAAACATTTCACAGCTAACTGTCAAATTTTTTTAAATATTTCTCCGAATTCATAGTTTTTCGAAAAAGTTATTGTATGGATTTTCGAATTGTCAACTTTTACCTATACTATAATTTTGTTTATTAATTGAGTTTTTTTAGAAAGTTTCAGGTCTTTTCATCATATATATCATTAAATATAAGATTTTAATTGAAGAGATTGCAATAAAAATTAAAATGAATATGGGCGTAATAGTTCAAACATTACGGTTATAAAGTAATGATGATTTATACATCGATGCCATTACGTAGCGCACAACGCGGGAATCCGGACCATTCGTCATCGCGAAATGAATATAGTAATGCTGTTTCTCTGTTACTCTGTTTGTAAAAAAACTTGTACCTTCATTTGTTTTTTTTTCTTGATAATCGTAAACAATAAAATAAATTATTTCTTTTTTGTTAGTTGAGAAATATACATCTCGCCTCTTAAAAACAGTTATATGTTAAACGATTTTGTTACACATACGTTAAATATTTTTTTATAAAGTATTTAATTTTAAAATGGAAAATATAGTGCTACGAACCACTAGAAAAGATAGAAAACGAGTCTTACAAGAAAATTTTTGGATGAGAAATGTTCGTAAGATCAAGAGGAAGAAAGTATGTACCTCTCTATAACATTGTACATATATATTAGGCATTTGGTGGTCAAACGATATGAGTGACATTGAAAAATTACAATTTTTGAAAATCCTATTCTGGATAGCTTGTTAAATATGAGATTTAAATAGGAATTAATTATTGTTCTATATGATAAGGAATTTACAAGTAAAATCAAAGTGACATAATGGCATTGAACTTTACAATACGTAACTAAAAATTGTAATTGGTTTGAAAAATAACATTTTTTTGAAATTTCTTTTGTATTTTTTTGATTTATAAATATTATAAATACTCTAGTGTGTTGTAAATGTCAATGACGAAGTATTTTGGTATTTTTAATTTTTTTCTATATATTTTTTATCTTTATGTCGAAGTATTCAAATATATTACATAAATTCAATAAAATAATATTTTATTTAAAAGAATTTGAATAAAAAAATATATTATATTAATATATTAATAAAAAAAATCCGTAAAGTTCAAATTGAAATGCTGTTAGAACCATTTGGTTTTCAGAAAAGAATAGCTAATGAATATTTCAAATCTAAGCGATAAATAATAAATAAAAATTTTTCGTTTTCCAATTAATCGTATGTATATAATTTCGTATTCAGGCAAAAATTAGATAGTTAATAATTGAATTTTTTTATATTTACTCAATTTTGCAAAGTCGATTAATTCAAATAATTTTTTAAGCGATCTATTAATGAATTATTTTCTAAAAATTGACTTATGTAATACATTTATATATTTAATGTTACAGTATGAATATTTTTTAATATTGCAAGGGGAAGAATACGTTTTTACGAGTCAAAAAATTGTTGAAAGTAAAATCTTCAAATCTGTTAAATCCTGCTGTAAAAAGAAATGCTTTAATAACTGTTCAGTACTACAACGATGATTACACGAAACATTTTGAGATTTGCAAGATTTTCATAAACAAAATATTGTTTTGCACAATCTACTGAAATGCAAAAATCCAAAGAATTTGAATGGAATCGCCTAAAATAGATTGATTAATTGGATATATCACTTTCCAACGGATAAAAAAAACATTGTCGTCTGTAAGATGTTTATTTGTAATCTTCTTAACGTGGGGAAAAGAAGACTAGAAAATGTACAAAAAAAATTATTACATTCGAAAAATTTAGGAGATCTCGAAGGAAAGCATGACAATCACATTGTTAAATTAACTAACGATTTGAAAGATTTGATTTTATCTCATTGAATTTATACCACACCAAAGCTCACACTACACCCGAGAATCTACGTTACTGAAATACTTTTGCAATCCAGAATTGAATCTGACCATTATGTATAATTTATTTTTAGAATATCCCAAAACAGGTAAATCTGAAATTCCTCTGAAAGATTCGACATATTTTAAATTTTTTAATCGACATTAATTTTACGTTCAAATTATTCCGCACAGATGTATGCAACAAATGCTATGAAAGTTCATTCGATCAATAGCAATCTTTTGATATTTTGATTCATAAACAAGAAGTTAAAGAATATCAAAACTTTAAAAAAATTATTGATAGAAAATGATGTTCTAGCTTGTGAATTTGATTATATGCAAAATCTTCCATTGCCGAAAATTCCTGTTTCTGAACAATTTTATAAAAGATTGCTTTAGTTATACTTATTCAATGTTCATGTGTTCAAATAGTTACATGTTTACATTTCTTGAAAAAAGTGTCAAGAAAGGCGCAAATACTGTGTGTATTTACCGGTACCGATTATGTTATAAATGAAAAATACGATAAAAGTCATCATAGAAAAATAGTACTTTTCTCAGATGCAGCAAGTGGGCAAAATCATTACATGGTGCTTACGTATTTGGTTTTATCTATTAAACTTAGCGTTGATATTTGGCATGTATTTCCAGTTTGCGGACTCGTACTGTCAATACGATCGTAATTTTGAAATGTACTCTCAGAAAAAAAAAGAAAATGAAGCGAATTGAAACACCCGATGAATATATAAGTCTAATTAGAAATGCTAAAAATCCCTCATTTACGATGGTCGAATCGGCAAATAACATTTTACATGATTTCGAAAAATCCTTCAAAAGCAAAATACAATGCTCAAAGACAATGCAAATAACTAAAGCTTATGTAATACATTACCAACCAAACGATAGTGTAGAATTTTATAACTATAAACTTGATAAGTGTTAATTATTCAAAGTTAACTTAAATGTAAAGTTAGATAATATTGTAAGGATTTCTGCACCACCGGTTGGAATTCGTAAGGCTAAAATGATGGACGTTACAAGTTTATTATAATATGTTTCTCCAGAGGCAAGAGAAATGTACAACACGTACTTTTCAAAGATAAGTAACGCACAAGAAGATGAGGATTCAATCGTCACATCCAATGATGAATGAGCAGTGCACGCAAGCACAAATGATATATATTATATTTGTATGAAATATAAATTGTTCCTTTATGCAATATTTTATCGAAATATATTTTTACTTAAATTATTATTAAATTAATTTCAGTTAAATTATTTATATTATATATTATATTATATTTATATAATATGAAGAAAAAGCGAAGCACTTTCCGGGGCAATGAAGTGTTTATGTGATTGTTTTGCGCGGTGACTTGTAACGTACGGATCGCTGAATTTCTGTAGTTGCTCTGATTTTAATAAAGTCTTCGTGTTTCGTAAAAAATATTATTCATTGTCGAGCGCAGTTTCCTTCGGATCGGTGCGTGTGCGCGGTGACGCGAAAGAGTGCGTAAAAAGTGACTGCCGCAGATGTAACAATATTGAATTATATTATATTATATATTTAAGAAAATATGTAATTAAAATTAAATAAATGAAATTGCAAAATTAAAATTAATAGTCTCATATATTATAGTGAGATACACATCTTATTTTTTTTGATCTTACATTTCTCATCCAAAAGTTTTCTTGTAAGACTCGTTTTCTACCTTTTTTTAATAGTTCATAACCCTACATTTGCATTTTAAAATTATTTTAAAATTACTTTATAAAAAGATATTTAACATATGTGTAACAAAACCGTTTAACATATAACTGTTTTTAAGAGGCGAGATGTGTATTTCTCAACTAACAGAAAACAAATGATTTATTTTATTGTCTACGAAGAATTGTCAAGGAAGAAAAAACAAATGAAGGTACAAGTTTTTCTTACAAACAGAGTAACAGATATGAAGACATTGCTGTCTTCATTTCGCGATGGCGGTCCGGATTCCAGCGTTGCGCGCTACGTAATCGCATCGATGTATAAATCATCACTACTTTACAACCTTAATGTTTAAAAACCTGAAATTTTCCAAAAAACTCCCTTCATTAATAAACAAAATTATAGTATACGTAAAAGTTGATAATTCGAAAATTCGTACGATAACGTTTGCGATCGAAAGAATAAAACTACGAATTCGGAAAAATATTTTGAAAAATTCGGCATTTGGCTGTGAAATGTTTCAAAAACTTTTTATGGGCTCTATATTTCAAAATATATTTTGAAGATTATACTGTGAAAATTTCAAAAAGAAATATTCGTATTTGACTGAGATATGGCGAGTTAAACAAAAATTGAATTTCTTTCATTTTACAAATTACATTTTCTACTAATGACTTGAAAACAAAAAAATTACAAATTTGGTTTAAACACAAAAAGATGCGCTATGAAATTCTCTGTAAGTATCAATAGTCAAAATCGAAATTTGAGCAATGTCCAAAATTAGCCCGTTGGACAATACTTATTCCGTGAAATCCGCGCATATCCTCTTATTATATCCAGGTCCTCAATTAATTAAGTAATCAAAGTTCGTTCAATTGTAATTGAAAGTCTGCTTTAAGAATTCTGCTTTAAGTAATGCATCTTTTTACTAAAAGGTATTAGTTATTTCTTTTTCTTCTTTTATATTTTAGAATTGTAAGTCAGATATAATCTAAATAGACGTGGAAATGCGCGGCAAGATATTCTTAAATATTTTTTTCTATATATCATATGTTATATAATTTTGTTACACTGAATTATTTATAAAGTCAAATTAACTGGTATTTTATGGGACTAAAGCGATGAAGAAATTATCATAAATTGATATTTCAAAATTATCATAAATTAATATTAGTAGTATGTGGGCTGCTATGGAGCGTCAAAACAAAACCTCCTACTACTTTCCCACTGGCGCCAGAGGCGTGGCCTCCAGCTGTCAAGATAGGGCCTCCACGTGGAAATGGAGCGTTCTGATTGGCCGGGGCCGGAGATAATTAGGTAATTAGTGGTGCGTTCTGATTGGATTCTCCCATAGTTGCCCACGCGCGTGATTGGATGCTCCCAAAGCTGCCCGGGGTGTGATTGGTTGTCGAAATGCTAGACGAAAAGATAGGAGGAGGGGAGTGAAAGTGTCTGGGGCCGTTCGGGGTCCGACAAAATGGCGTGTGCAAAGATGGTGGACACCTGAGGAGAATTTTTTCCGGAGTCTGATCGGGAGTACGATAAAATGACGACAAGAAGGATGGGAGTTGAAGAGGGATACCTGACCAGCGAAGAATGGAATGCGATGGGAAAACAGGAACGGACAAGTTCGCTTTAGATGTTTTAACAACCTCGGAGTTATATGAAGCTCTTATCCTATGACAAACGCAATGTCTGCAAAATGTTTTAGATATTTCTAGCTTGAAGTAATGTAGCTAGGATTAATTTTAGGTTGGAGGGAAAATAAGAGGGTTGGAATTTAAGTTATAAAGTCATTAAGTTTATTATTATTATTATTATTATGTAATATATCATTGTACATATCATTTCATAATAGTGTTTTTTAATATTTACTTATTCTTAAAAGTACAAGTTTGTATATGGCAGCACGTTATATGAGATTTATCGCATTTACTTTTTCCATGAAGAAAGATTTTATGAAATAATTGTACAATTAATCTATCATTATCTTCGTAATCCTCGCTGAATGTTTCGAGAAATTGTTTAAGATTATAACCACGGGACAAATAATAAAGAAATACGCAGCAATATTGTCCACAAGTTTGAGAAAATGTGCCCTGTAGACGCATGATATTTCATTTATGGGCAATAGAGTTTCGTTGAAGTCATAAATTGAATCTGGAATCCAAGGGAGGTAGTCCGTAGCTATCGAAATAAGTGTCTTCTCCATGCTTGTCTATGTAGAAGGCAACCCAGTGTTGTCTAGGGCGATCGTGATTATCGATGTTCGCGACGATGGCCGTCGACTTCGTCCACACCATCGGGATTCTATCGGCAGGATACACACCCGCATGTCCGACACTGAGATGATGCAGCACCCGTAAGATTTCGCGAATTCATCTCTCGCAGAAAGGGGAGACGATTCAGTTATTTCCCCCCTCTCTCATGTCGCTATATTTTTATCCTTTTGCTTGGATTTTACGGTAGAAGTCTCCTTTTTTTCATGTGCGAGTTTCGATAACTCTTCTTTCTCCGCTTTCATTTGTTCGCACTCCACTTGTTCTGTTTTCAAGCTCTTATTTCTCCACCTAAGGAGATTCGGAAAATTTCGTTTTATCGTAAAAACTCCGTTTTCTGTATCAGAGTCATTGAAGCTTTCATCGGTAAAAGAATCATCGTTGCTCGAGTTACAGCTGCCTTCTTGCGATTGCATCCAGTATCTCAGTTTGCACGCGTAACGCGCAACGAAATTTGTTAGAATTTCGATGAAACCCATAATGACCGCAGCGTAATTCATGCTCCTCGTCTTCCGCTAGGTTTTTGAATGCGAGGGAGATTCCTTCTAGATTATATACGTTTCTGCCGAGCGTCTTTTGCAAATAAAGTACTTTCTTACGGCCTCTGCTATATATGTAACGTACCCGTCGTACAATTTCACGTAGTTCCACCGTGAAATGTTCGGAATTGGCTGTTCCGTCAATCCATTCGATACCGTGGAAGTTTTGCGAGAGCCAGTTGTTTTCTTTTCTCAATTTTTCGGGTAATTCGGTGAACGGATATGGTGGCAGCACAATCCAATGATTTATGAAAGCTTCGTTAACCCCGATGAGCGCAACTTCCTTCGGTATAAACTTTCCCTCGATGTCACGGAAACCTTGAATATCGACGATTATATCCATGATGTAGAATATGCTTTTTTCCGCAGCGGCGTAGTTCATGTGTCGAGTAAAACTGAAGCTGTTTTCCGTTGTAGTTCGAGCAAATATAAGGAGTGACCACAGTGGGGGATGAGGTTTCCCACCATTGTCTTTATCCGCTAAAATCTACAATGATTTGACGCGAAGAGTCGATTTCCATCACGTTTTCGAACTCTGCGTAAAGGATACAATTAATCGTTGTTGTAATCGCCTTTTCGAATCGTATCTCTAATCATAAATCCATGTCTGACAAGATTCTAATGTCCTGCGCAATTTGCCGATAGATCGGGAGTGAGATCGAAAGCAAAAAGCGTGAATCCATCGGCATAATCTTCTCTGCTTATGGAATTCCCCTCGTTTAGAAAATGGATGCCAGTTCCCGAGAAGAGGGTGTTATAAGTCTCGATGTAAAGCGGTTCGTCTTTTGAAAAATTTGATTGCAACGGTCTGCTCGGAATTTGCACGCCATCGACATATAACGAGAAGAAATTTATACCGTAATTTTTGAAATTAAATCGATTTAGCTTTCTATCGCCGTTAAACGCTTTGTTATCGACTATTACGCGTTTTGGAAGTTGACCGAGTATCGCGTTATCAATCGATTCTCCTACCACTCCTGCGTGAATCGTGAACGTTTTAACTTCGACTCGTGTCAGAGGATACTTGACGGTTGTTTTACTCAACATTCTCACATGATCGAGTAACACTTCGGGGCTTATTTTTGCTCTTCTTATGAGCAAACTAGCATCTAGAATACGTATTTTCGACGTTGAATTGGCTTCCATGAGACAAAACGCATCTCTTGAGCGAACGAGTCTCATTCTAACCTCTACCCCATTAATTAAAAATTTATCCTGATTAAAGACGTTGCAATGAAGATGGCCTATTAGATCCAGCATCCTTCCTTGGACGTATCGGGCGCGTCTTACTTGATTTGGGGTTCCCGATTCTAATAGCGCGTCCATATGACCGGGCTCGTCCGTGTTCTAGAGAGAAGAAGGGAAGTTTCAGATGGGAAGTTTTTGCCGGTGAAGAATAATTTAACAATGCTTCGATGTACGCGCGGTACGCGTAGGCGTTGTTCGGGGGTGATACGAGTTTTTGATTGAAGTATACATCGATCTGGTTGAACATCGAATGTAGTAGATGATTTACAGGGCCTACTTTGTTTCCTCCTGCCGCTGTTCCAGGGCCGGGTAAACTTTCCACTCATACGCGAAGGCTTAGCATGATATGCGTGAGATCTAGATAATCTTCTCCGTGTCCGGGTACGACAAATTCTATAGGTGCATCGTCCGCGAGCGAAGTTACTGGTTTGTAATAAATCCATTGTGAACTCTCGATACTCGTTTGAATAGGTGATAAACTGAAAAGATCGAGCTCACTCTTTAAACACTCGCTCGAATGAGTATGGAGAAAAGATATATTTCTCAAACCTACGATTCACACTCGCGTCAGTTAAGGGAATATATCGGATACAGTGCGCTTTTTCTCGCTATTTCGTCGGCTTTTTAGTTTTTTCGCCGCTGCTTTCCTTTTCGATGATTATTTATACGTTTTTTTCACGCCGATTTTCATCGATTTCTTTTTTTTACCGACTCGTCTACGTTTACGAACAGAGCTCCCGGATTTACCGGTGCGTGCGTCGTGCCTTCCAAACGGAAACTGAGCCACGCGCATTTTTGCGAATGTTTTATATCCCGATCCCTTCATTAATTCACTTATATTTTCTCTGGCTTTTCTCTTGAGATTTCTACCCGATTCCTTGAGTCGCGTTTTAAAAGCTTCCTTGAACGGAGTATTGTTTTCAACATCCTCTATCACGCCAATTCCGGTGCGTAAAGCTTCTTTCCCAAGTGCACGTATTCCCCTGCTTAGATAAGGAAGTGTCCTTCTAAATAATCCTCCGAGGAAACTCTCGATCCCGTGACCACGTTGATAGAGTGAACCGACGAAAATTCGAGGAATTCCTCTTCCCCTACCTCCACCGTTCTGCCTTTTGTAATACTCGTCGTATTCCATGGGATGATTAGTTTTTTCTCAAAGCTCCGAGACTTTCCACCGCAAATGGTAATTAACGGACACGTCTAAAGTAATGTCGCTATCAGCGTTCCGGATTCGAATGGTATTTTTTCTTCACGATGATCTTTTATATCTATTTCAATTTTACGGAATTTCGTTTGACGCAATGGAGTATGTTGCAGAGTGGGAAAATATTTTACCAGATTCGTCCCGTACTTGTAATTACAGCCGGATGTATCGATTGAAACGATTTGAAGAAGCGGACTTCGCGTATCGTCGGTTATGTAAGGCTCGCAAATGTCGCAATAAACGTATTTTATACAGGGATACTATGCCACATGCTATAAGGTTCTGCAGAAAGATACAGCGCGTCCACTACCGATGGCATAACCGAGTTTCAAAAACGGCTTTAATTCGTTGGAATTAGGTAACTTGTGACGGTAAATTGTGCCGGTATCATCGATGTTGATCCTCAATATTTGAAAAATATTAGCTGGTAGATTCATATAATGAACGAGAGTACAGTTGTCACAATCGATGTTTATACGGACATTTCCACCTGAGCCTTTTTGTAGTTCGAAAGTAAAATGCGAATCGGTGCGTCTGCACTCTTTATTAATCGCGTAGATAAGTTCCTCTGTATTTTCATAAACCCTGTAAATGCAATTCTTTCACCGTAAACTTATCAGCATTTTTCTCATTCTTTACGCTCTTCAAATTGGCAAATCTAATCTTATTATCTCTTTGACGTACGTGGAAAAGACTGGTGGGAAATTGAATCTCGCTAAGCGCGACTTCCTATTCTCCGAATAAATGTACACTGTGAGATAATTGTGTGATGAAAGAAGAGGTTGTATTTCTCGGAAAATACTTCTTACTGCTATCGCTCGGAAAAATCATGAAAAATTGCTCCTCCTCCATCTTGAAGAAAAGTTAAATTCGAAGCGGGAATCCAACTGTCGAATTTATTGGGATATCCTCGCCAGCTAACTAGCAGCTGTTTATTAGCATCGCGTCCTATGCTTTTTATCACACGGTCGACGATAAACTCTTCTTCCGCCAAGTTTATTGACCCATGCTAATTCTTGTTCATAAAAAATCCCATCGATGTGTTCACCCGATAAATCGCACAATTCGTACACGCGGGGTCTTTGTCAATGAAGAACGCGGCAAACTCGAAATATCTCCTCGCTCCACCGCGCTTCGTATCCTTTCTCGAAAGTGGCTTTCGCTCTACTGACGCGTACGAGATCGTTAACATCGAATTTAGCCTTTTGTTCTACTACTTTCGACGCCCCCTTCTCTCTCTCCCCTCTACGCCGCTCCATATTTTCGCGTGCGATGCGCGCATTTTCTCTCGTAACGGTCGCCAGTTGCATTTTGATGGATGAATGACGGGTATGATTGTAAGCGCGCACGATATCTTGCAGCACTTCGATGTAACGCCGCGTATTTTTATGTGTAAAATAGCGCCACATTCGCTCCTTCAACGTTCTATTGAAGCGTTCAACGACGGCGGCTTTGATGTCTGGATTGCGAGTTACGCGATAATGTCTGTATGTCTAATGTATGTCTCTTTCTTTCAGAAAATCTTGCAACGGGCGTGCGGTAAATTCTTTATCCTTGTCGGTTTGTAAGTACACGGGCACTCGTCCATCGCTTCTCGAGAGAATGTTTTGGAAGCCCCTTGTCACGCAATTACTCGTTTTATCCCGCAGCGGTTCCACCCAGACGAATTTGTTAAGTACGTCGATAATCACGAGCAGATAAGAAAATCCGTCGTTATAACTTTTGAGATTACGGAGATCGATCAAATCGGCCTCTTACAGATCGTCGATATTCGTCACGTTGTAACGTAATCGTGGAAATTTTCGCCTCGAGGGGCGGTGCAGTGTGTACGCGTCTTGCGATTTGAGCCAGCAAGCTACTTCTTTACGTGAGAAATTCGGTTTAACGACACGCGACAAGTTATCCGTTGCCGAATACCCCGCATAGTGCGCTGGGTCGTAATACAAATTTTCAAGCCTGATCATTTTAATTCACTCCAATTGAATAAGCGTCTCTTTCTTGCCTGTCGAGAATCTTTCACGAAGGTTATAGGGATATCGTCTTTACGAAAACGCGGCGAAAGAAACAATGCGCATTTCGCTCGCTCTTCTTCTTCGGTCTTGCGTTTTGTCCCTTTCTCGTGCGTCGTACCCTCCTCGTCCCCGTCGTCGTCGTCGTCGTCGTTGAAAGTTTTCTTGGTATTTTCGGGGTGGAACTCGCTCGTGGTAGTGATAATATCTTGACAAATGTGGTTGCTAACAATTTCTTATTTCCTACGAGTACAGCCGGGATGTTCGTCGTACGCAGTAATCGTGCAAACTGACCTCTTCCTATTGCTTTCACGGTTTTTCTTTCGCGCATCGCATCGTTTATCAGTTCCGTGATATTCGAATTTTTTATAACGTTACCCTCGATAGTTACGATTCCTTCTTCATTCCAAGTAATTCTCGCGGGTACTGCTTTATCAATCAAATATTTCAAAAGTAAACGTGCCTTGGCACGAAAACTTTTCGGCACATTTTCTAATATTTTTTCGACGCTTTGCCGCTCGCGCCTACGCAAAGACTCGGCCCGTAATGTACTGCTTACGTACTCTTCGAGATAAGAAGATTTGCTCGGTGATTCGCACGCCGGTTCCGCTACGTCTCCCTCCCGCGCATCTGAATTGTTCTCATCGGCGACGTTACGCGTCGAATCTTCCTTTTGCGTTTTATCAAAATGAAGATATCGCCAAAGTACTTCCTTATACAATTTCCATTTCTCGCTTACATCGCGCGGAGCGGATGAATTAAGAATCCTGCTCATATCTGCTATATCTGAATCGAGTCGTGATAAAGGCGTACCGGGTGTTTGTACGGGATTTAAATTTTCTCCCTGTATCAAATTCTGTCGTGCAGCGTTTTCCGTCGTGCCCATTACCGGATGTTGTTGGAGCTGATGCTGCATTCTTTCGAGATTATCCATGGAAATCAAGATCATCTTCTTTGCCCTTTCCATAACTCGATTTCTTTTCTCTCGAACTACCGTCCGATAATTTTTGAAAATAGGAAGGATAGTATAGGTCCGATAAGATACGGTAAAAATCCGCCTCGCTGTAGTAATAACTTTTTCTTATTTTTCCAATTACAACGTCTTCTCGCTAAGTGACGCAAAGTTGTTTTATATCTGCTTAGACGATTTTTTTCACTGCGTTCGAACGGAATGTTACTCTTGAGAGTATTGAAAACGCATTCACAGATACAGCGAATGAATTTTTCGTCTGCCCAGCGTAAGAAAGAGGCGAGCTGATTTTTGTTCAAATAACACAGCGCTTCAAGAAGACATATATTTTTCTTACCGATCGAACATTCGCGATTTTTTTCGCATTAATCGATGACGTTCTCTTCTTCATCGCGAGGAACTTGCGCGATTGCCGCGAATGCGTGGACAATACTTTTATACGAAACTTCCGGAAAAGGATCTGCGCTACATAAACGTAATTCGCTGTATCATCGGAAAATATGCTCGTGCGAAAACGATACTCGTCCGGAGTCGATTGTTTTAGATCAAGCAATAAATCCGTGAGATTGAGACGTGGCGTCATGGATACGCTTCCTCGAGAAACTTTGGATCGTTCGGATAGACTTGACGAGCGAGATGACGAATTTGCGCGCGATCCTGGGGATTTTTGAAAACCACAAAGTAATTCGCGTTCAGAGATATGTCGCGTTGTCCGCGCCCCTGATGAAAGAGATTTTGTGTGATGAGAATTACGCTGAGATTTTTATGATGACTTCCCTTGGTAAACAGATCTACAATCGCTTCGCTCGAAGATGATTCCCTCATAAGATCGTCAATTATTATCAATTTCGGACGAACTGGATCGCTAGAATAATCTTCCGGACGCGGTAATCCCTCGTGAAATTCGATCGCCGCAACGAAATCTCGAGTTTCATATTGAAGCTGTTGATAAGCATCCTGCCACTCCGCATAATAAAGCAAAATTCTTTCGAAACGTACATCGGCCATTTCGGATAAATGACGAAGAAATCTCTTCACAAAAATCGTTTTTCCACATCCTGTGGGACCGCACACGATCGACGTCCATCCGTCCATGTTTCCACCGTACATCCATTTTACGAAATGCCAGATTCTGTGCGCAATTTCATAAAGGCTGATGGTTGTGAGGAGGCTGTAAGCTTATCCCTGCGACCGGCGGGCCCACCGCGGCGAAGATACGCTCGCGCCAGCGAAACAGCGTTATAAGCTAGCCATATAGTTTGCGTTAAAAAATTAAAGATAAAATCATTTTTCTTAAATATAAAATATTTTTATATGAAATGAAAAATCTTTTTTAAAACTTGTTCTATATA
>NW_011933657.1:187286-199162 GCF_000187915.1 Pogonomyrmex barbatus | reverse complement strand
CGGGGAAAAAAACATGTTTTAAGAAATATATTTTTATAAATTATTTAAAATAAATCGAAAATCAATTTTATAAAAATAAAACTTCTTAATTTTAAAAATTACAATATTTACTTAAGATATAAATTAATATTAGCACATGTACACATTTACATTATTTTTACATCTCGTTTTCTGAAAATATATTTTTACAAAAATTTCTTACAATCTTTGACTAGGGGCGGAAAACTCGATTATTTAAGAAAGATTAGGACGTGAAAATTTATTCCGGTGCATAACCGTACGGAACCGAATAACGGTTATTAATAAATCTACGTTTCAGCAATACCGGTGAGCATATCTTTGTTTCATCTCGCGTAACAACGTCGTGAAACGCTATGCGTCGAATTGCACTGAAATGTAGATTTATCGATGGACCGGCTTCGTCTCGTCTTGTTCTTTCCTTTTCTATTAACATATTCTTAATACTACTAAAATTTATTAACCTGCTATTCGATGAATTTAAAGTAATATCCTTAATTTTACATGTTTCGTGTGTGCACCCTGACGGAGTACGAACAATGTACGCGTAGAATTTCGGACCACCGGAAACGAACGATTCGATGTAGCTACCGCGGCGTAGCTCTCGAGCTCGTCTGTCATATCGCCCAGGAAATTCCCCGTACGCAGTTTATACTCATTCTGATCGCCGGTATTAACATATATACACGAATCCGTGTCGTAATATAAAACCCGTTTATTCAATAATTCTAAATAACTGTACAATTTTAATCGTGCTTGCGCCGTTGTGTATGCCGCGATCATAACGTTCGGAGAATGCACGACCGCCTCTTTTCGGAGTCGCCACGAAACATATATTACCTCGTCATTTATGGGTAATATATCGGTTATCTCATGCTCAGGACTCGTAAGCAAAGTCATAAATTGATGGTGAGATTTTATAATTTCGGTATTCGGCAAATTGGATCATTGACCGAATTTTCCCCAAAATGAATTTAAACAAAGCTTAGCGACCGAACGTAAACCAGGATTGCGTGCGATGTTTCGCCTGTCGAGTGTGATACTCTCGGTTTTCTCATGTTCCCGAAGGTAACGCTCCTTAGCATCATCGTCAGCGTCTTCCTTGCATTCGCTCGGCCAGCCGCTCGCTTCTTATTTTAATTGCAAAAAGGTATTAATATATTCGGCAAACAGTCTGCCTTGACGAGTATCGCTATCGTATCGCGCGACTTTATATTCCCAAATTTTGCTCACATGCGTCACGAGATAACCCTTCTCGACGGCTTTGCATAATTCACAAGATATTCAGGTACCCTCGAATTCTCGATCCACCGGGCTCTCGTGAGTACATTGAACTTGTGAGAACGTTTCGCAGCAACTCTGACATAACGCAAACGATAATTTACCTTGTACCGGATGAAAGAGATCACGTGGTGGGAATACTTTACATCGCACGAGACCTTCAACCGAGTTGAAATTATAATTTGGTGATACCCCGATTAACGAAAAACACTCTTGCCCTACGTAAATTTTAGGATGCCCAATCGGGAAAACGCCGGTTTTCAATACGAAAGGATATAGAGAACATACGTCGACGTAACGTATTTTTTCCGTACCTGAAACTTCGTATTGCGTGACGATATTTCCCGTGCGTCCACCATAAAACGCTTCGCGAGGATCGAGAGGAGTGTTCTTTATCAACGGATGATCCTTAAGAAAATTCTGCATTTCTCTATTATTCGAAATTTCTCAGTCGAAGGAGCACTCTCATTTCTCCATCATGTGGTAACCGCGTAAGGCGCCATGACATCGCGAGCGTCTGTTCGTAGCGCGCTTCGATCGTATCCCCGCGATTCGCAGAAAGCGTACTATCACGATTTACTTTAAAACACGAAGGGCATCCATGCCAGAAACAACCGTGAAATTGTAGTACCCAGCGTCGTGATTCATTTTCCGTAACCGTTTCATAATATCCATCAACGGGCGTGCCATCGATTTTATATTCGCGGTCTCGCTCCGCGTGGATAATGGGATGTCCGAGTTCGCGTTCCATCCACATCAACCACTGCAGAGCTTTGTGCGATTGCCTGTCAACGTTTCTGTAACCGCCCGACGGAAACTCCGACTCCTATTTCCTCCTCATGCAAAAAGTTTTTACGAAAAACTCTCATGCATGTGGAAGCGATAGTCGTACATTCCTCAAACGGACACACGTTTCCACGTTCTAAAAATATTTTTCTACAACTCATGCACGCTCGTCGAAGGATATCTACGTCGTTTCGACAATATCTGATAATTTCGCGTTAAAAGTCAAAAATATAATTTTCACGAACCATTTCCGTATGCCATGCGTGGAACTTTTCGCGTTCTTCCGGCGACATGTGATCGGGAGAATAATATCTAGCATCGGGAATTGATCCTATATACGATTGGTTATCGATAGTATTAAATAAGTGCGGGAAACAGTCTTTATTCGACATATCGCTCAGACCAAAGGCCTTAGGTAAATCGGATAAACACGTCGGCATATAATTAATGCTATCGATAAACTTCGTATGTCCGACCGTCATTACGACGATTTTTGTTCCGTTCAAAATAACGCGCGGTTCATGGGTGCTCTTTGGATTTTCTACAAAATATTTTAAGATAAATTGCGCGTCGAACGCTTTCGCATTATGCGCGATACAAATAATTTGTTTGAAACATTTTGTTGTTCGCGTTGCGAAATCGACAAATTGTTTCACGGGATCGAGACGGAATACGAACTCGCGCATTCCGCACCATTAGCATCGCACCGTCATGTCGTCTTCGTTTGCACATGCTACGCAAATTTGTTGCGCTACGCAAAGAGTCGGTACATGAATTCTCACGTTTTCGGTACCTACGAGCGTCTCGTCTTGCCGCGTTTCAAAATCGTAAAATATAAACGCGACACGACCGCTTGTTTGTTCGTTCATCGCAACGTTATCATTTTCATTTTCACACGCCTTTTTTTCTGCTCGCATTATCAGGGTACTTGTACCCTCGCCAGGATCGCTAGCTTTACGAGCAAGAGGACGCATGAAACATAGATGATTCGACGGTTGTAACGAACGACATGTTTTACAAAAGACCGTGTCGCATTTATGTACCGTGTTTGCACGTATAAATCGCCCGCAATCGCTACAAATTTTAACGGAATTACATATGCTCGCGCGAGATTTCCCGTTATATGATTTTTCCGCTCGATGACGCTCGAAACAAGAATTACCGAAAAATGTTACGGTTACACGCTTTGCACCTAATTATTTCTCTATCATGATTTACGCACGGGAGTGAGGCGCGACAACGAGGGCATTTTTTGCGCAACGATGTCCTCTATCGTTTCGAAAACCCTTGTTGCACGTTTCGCAATAACCGTCACGCGAACCGACTGCAGCTCTTAAATTTAATATAGGGTTATAATGACGCGAATCCTCGTAATACATTATATTTAATGTATACGAAGGTTCACGTCCGAGGGAGGCGAGTAATGCGCGACCGTCGTACTTCGGTTTTTCACCTCGGCCAAAACTATTATACTAAAATTATAAATTATTATAGCGATATTTTCCACGGCGAGAAACCGTTGAAAACGCTCGATTTCTTTATATCCGCAACCTTCCTCGGGGATCACGATACCCACGCTCCTCGTTAACTCAATCGCCAACTCACTCTGTAACGAAGAAGTCGCGTATCTTACGAATTCCCACCGCTCGTGCAATTCTCCCGTGCGCAGAGTACCACGTTCGCAGTAAATCCTCACCGCTACGAGGGAGCGAGGAAGGCATAGATTGTCGGAACTTTTTATTTGTAAAATCGAGCGTTTCGCGATGCTTTCTCGCGTTAATTTATTTGATCCCCCTCGCTCCAAAAGTACCGCTATGTTAAAAACGCGTATGGTGAAATCCATTGCGATATCGAAACCCCCGGCGCTTTGCGCTACCGAACTCACGAGTTTCCACATGTCCTTGTGAGTCAAGTCTCGCGCTGGAAGAAACGAAAGACCTGCCGGGCCATACGATAAATTTGTCGAATCGAAGAATAATCCTACGTAATCGTTCGGTCCGCTCAAACGTATCGCATACGCGTGGATTTCGCGAAACGCGTTTTCTAAATAATTCACGATATCACTAGCACCTTCCGCGAGAGGACGTATCGCGTCTCCCTAGTACTTCAAATTTTTGAAATTTTTGAGAGTTTTCCGCCCGTAATTCAATATAAGAAATTTTCACTGACCGTGTCGCTGTCGTTGACCGCGGCATCCTCGTCGGTTAACCGGTGCTCCTGCTGCTGCTGCTGCTGCTGCTGCTGCTGGTGCTGCTGCTGTTGCTGATGTTGCTGCTGGTAATGCTGTTGAAGATCCGTCGAATGATTCTGAAGCCGATGTAAATAATGATCTTCTTGTTTTTCTTCGCGTGAAACGCTTCCTCCTGTTTGTACTGAAAATGGGAAACAAAAAAATATTAACGATAAATATTTTAATTATACTCGATTTTTATGTTAGCGAATAAATTCCAACATACCGAAGGTATCTCTTACCTTGAGCAGCTTTCCTCTTCGCTTTTACAAAGCTTTTATAGAGCGTATTAATCTAGCAAAAAATATTTAATTATAAATTTATCGGAAAGAATAAATTATCTTAAAATTTAAAAATAATATTAACTTTACCTTCATAATTTTCCAGAGAATAACCCGTCCGTGTTTCGCACTGATGGAAAACTTCGATCTCTTCTTCTAAAAGTTCATCGCACATTTGCTCAAAGGCTCTTCTCCTATTTTCATTTTCTTCAGCCTCGCCATCGGCTTCTTCTTCGTCATCGTCATCATCACCTTCTTCTCCTTCTCTATCTTCTTGTTTTTCTTCAACTTCTTCTCCTTTTTCATCTACATCTTCTTCTTCATTTTCCTCCTCATTTTCTTCTTCCTCATATTCGGATTCATCCAAGTCGTTTGCTTGTACTAAAAAGAAATATCGTTGTTATTATTATTATTATTATTATCTTTTTTCAAGAATTAACTAATACGAGTTTTATAACTTTTATTATTTTAAATAATTACTCACGCGGTATGTAAATTTCGGTGTCGGCTTCGCTCACAGTCGGCTCCTCATCGATATTTTCTTCTGCATCTGAAACAAAATTAAGCTTTTATTAATTGAATTCGATATTCAGTGAGCTAATTTTGAAAGCAATATTTGCTATTTTCTTACCTGAAACTAGACCATTGGGATACCCTCCTCCTCAGGCCGCACGTCTATCCACATTCGCACTCGTCCTAAAAATTCGATATTTTAATTTAAAAATCTGAAAATTTAGAAATCTAGATTTTCAATTATATCAATTTTCTATTATTTTACTCACGTTCGTTTACTCCTTCCGCCTCGTCTTCGGCGGGACGTCTCAATCCTCGTAGTTGATACGAATGTACAACCGCGATGTTATCTCTCGCTTAAAAAATATTTAAATTTAGAATTTTTTATATCTACATATTCTAATTTCAATTACTTTAAAAATAAATATTTACCTCTTCCGGTGCACCTTGTAAAATAAGCGATATGTCCCGCCAGCATCATCCTGCCCCACACCAGCCATTGCACCGGTTATATATTCCTTTACAATATTCAAAAGTCTTTTGTCCACGAAATACCCTAATCTGAACATAATGCTCAATAGGGTTTTCGAGCACTCCGGTACGAATTTTGCAAATGTGATGTAATTTGTTTCTTCTTCATTTGTTAATAATGAAATATAAGCATTCGCGTTTATCGTCGAGTTGATATTCGCGCACACGATAAAAAAAATCTTCTTAATTTTTCACAGAGTGCCATTTTTTCACTCTTTCACTATTTTAGAATTAAGACAGCGAACGAATTGATGCAGTAATGTAAAAACCGGCTCCGAGAAAGTATAATCTCGGAAATAGACTTTTCTATAATTCCGCGCGATATTTATAATTTGAAAATCTTACCCGCACACTCCGAAAAGAGGATGGCACGCAAAAAATGCAGCGCCATTGGACAGGCCAAAATTCTCCTTAATACATGTTACACCTTTTCTATTCTCTCATAGCTAAAACATAGCTAAAAGAAAACGAGCTCCCCACTCAAGAAACATCTCTAACTCCTTTCTTTTTTATTTTGTAGTTTCTAGTTTCTTATTAAAAAATATTCTGCGAAGAAGTTTTAAAAGTCTAGAAAATCTAAAGTTTAAAAGATTTTATAATTTTACAATTTAAAATTTAAAAATTTTTAAATCTTTTAAAATTTTTAATTTAAAAATTTTTAAATTTTATAATTTTTCATTTGCTCATCTGCGCGCGCTAGTTTTTTTTCTTAGTAGATAAGTCAATGAGCTCGACGAATTCGTCAGCCCTCGGTTCATCCTTCGAGATTTTAACTTCGTAAATCCGAAGTAATCTCTCATTTCGACGCTTGTGATTATTAGTTACATTTGAGAAGAAAATAGGAACAATGGCGAACCGGAAAGCTGTTCCCGATACTGAAAAGCGTAATACTCCGGAACTGAGCAATGCCCCCGATTCCAAGAGGCGCAAGTACATCTACGATATTCCGAAGGGAAATTGTAACGAGGAAGGAAACGACAAGTTCCATATGATGCTCTCGACTCAACATCTTTCACACGAAAAGGATATACGTTGGATTACAAACGATAAATGAAGAATTTTTGTGCCAATGATTAAATTAACCGGTAATTATGCAGAAGGAATTTATTTCGACGCTAATTCCTGGCAACAATTCCTAAACAACATGGAGCTTATCGATGAGTATTTAAACGCTAACAATAAATCGAGACCGGATCCTATCATTGTCAAAAATGTTGCGATCAACTTTACCTCCTCTTATGGATCACGGTCCATATTATTGGCATATAAAGAAAATGAAGAGGCCACTATGGAAAATATCGAAATTCAACATCGAGGAACGACTACGAATTCGCAGCCACCGACGAAGAGGCGTAAGATCTATGCTATCGCAATTGTGATGCAGAAGAGTACTTTTCATGGATTGAAAAATATTGTGACGCGCACTTAAAACATTTGCAAAATGTGACCGATAATGTTAACAAATGCACGCAATATCTTATAAAAGAAAAAGAATTAAATCTTCCAAAAAGTTATATAGATAGCGATATTGTAAAACTCAGTTTGAAAAGAAATTATCACGAAATCGCGCGCAATGTACACAAATAAACAATTTAACATTTCTGGATATGTATTTCGATATAATATTTGTGGAATTAACTTCTCTGAGATTTAATGAAATTCTTCGTATTATTTTCTCAAATCGTAATTTGTAACTTTTATTTATGAATTGATATAATATGTACAACGATATAACAATAAACTTAATGATTTTGTAACTTAAATTCCAGTCTTTGCCCCCCTTATTTTCTTTTCATTCCAACCTAAAAATTAACGCGCTATGTTGCTTCGAGCTAGAAATATCTAAAAAATTTTTCAGACATTGCGTTTGTTATAGAATAAGAGTTTCATATAGCTCCGAGTTTAGAAAAACATTTAGTGCGAACCTGTTTGTTCCTGTTTTCCTATCGCATTCCAGTCTCAGGTCATCAGGTCAAATATATTCCCTTCAGACTTCCCTCATCTTTCTTGTCGCAGATATCGCTTTATCGAATCCTTAGCGGTCTCGAAACAAATTTTTAAGTTTCGCTAGCTATTAGGCGTCGAGAAACCTTTCGTCTTAAGAAAAACTCGATTTACAGCCCATATATACAAAGTAACAAATTCCCCATATACCATATACAAAGTAAATTCCTACTATCGGGACGTTCTGTGTATCATATCGCAAAAACTCTTTTTCCATTAGCACCGGGGTCGAGCATATTCCCTTCAGACGTTCGTCATCCTTCTTATCGTTGGCGCCATTTTTTCGGACTCACGAGCGGCCCCGGAACAAATTTTAATAGTTTTTCGTTAGCTATTAGGTTTGGAAAAAATCTTTCATTTTAATAAAAATATGTGATTTGTATCTCATATATACAGAGAATCAGTTTCCTTCGATCTAAGCTGTGTATCATACCATAAAATTCGCATTCCGTTCTCGCCAGGACAAGCATATTCCCTTCAGACGTTCGTCGTCCTTTTTATCGCTGGCGCCATTTTGCCGGAGTCCACGAGCGACCTCGGAGCAATGCAAAGAATCAATTTCCTTCCTTCGATCCAAGTTATAAAGTCATTCATACCATATCATACCATAAAATTCACATTCCATTCTCGTCAGTATATTCCTTCAGACACCTATCATCTTCCAAATAAGAAGGAAAGGTGTACATCACGGCGGGGCCCGACCACGAACCAGTCGTGAAAACTCGTAATTATTTTGCGAAAAACTATCATCTCAGCCAGGAATCGAACCTGAATCTCCTGCTTACCAGGCAGGCATCTTATCCTTTCGACTACCGAGGCATGTGATGATATTTATCACAAATAACGTGTTTAGAATAACACGTCAACAATACAATGATACATATACATATACATATACTATAATATATATATATATATATATATATATATATATATATATATATATATATATATATATACATGATTTTTTCGAATCCCCACGACCGGTACTCCAGAGAGATGATGGTCCTATTCGTCGTTTTATCCTAGTCGTCATTTTATCAGACCCAATCAACTCCGGAACAAATTTTTAATGATTTCACTAGCTATTAGGTTTCGAGAATTCTCTTGAGAAAAATCCGATTTATTCCCCTTATATACAAAGAATCAATTTCCTTTCTTTGCCCCATCCTGTCTACCGTACCATAAAAACCGCATTCCATTCTCCGCTAGTCAGGTATATCCCCCTTCAATATTCCGTCATCCTTCTTGTCGCCATTTTATCGCATCCCCGATCAGACCCCGAAACAAATTCTCCTCAGGTGTCCGCCATCTTTGCACACGCCATTTTGTCGGATCCCGAACGGCCTCAGACACTTTCACCCCCTCCCCTCTATCTTTTCGTCTAGCATTTCGATAACCAATCACATCCCGGGCAGCTTTGGGAGCATCCAATCACACGCCGGGCAACTATGGGAGAATCCAATCAGAACGCATCACTAATTACCTAATTATCTCCTTGCCACGCCCCTCAGCCAATCAGAACGCTCCATTTTCACGTGGAGGCCCTATCTTGACAGCTGAAGGCCACGCATCTGGCGCCAGTGGGAAAGTGGTGGGGGTTTGTTTTGACGCCCCATAGCAACCCACATACTACTAATATTTCAAAGAAATTAATTACTGCTAGTTGATGTTTGCTTGGAATGTTTTGGTTACAAAAGTAAAATTGCCGAAAATTAATAAACCTTTACAATATATAATACAATGGAAATATAGATACAATATAGATACGATAGAAGTATAATTGATAAAAATATTATATAATATTTCAAAAAAATATATTAGATTCTATGGTATTTCTCTTCATTTCAGAATACTTGTTTAAATTGTATTTAATATCATATATTTAATATATTTTCTTCTTTTATTTAATTATGTAATTGAGCTATTAATTTTAGTTTCCTTATATCTCATCTCTTGTACTAATTTTATTTCGTATTAATGTTTTTATAGAATCGTTTTCAATCGTTTTGTGTTATCAATCTTTGCAAGTAAATTACACATATTATATGACAAATAAATTTACAAGTGTGTAAATTAGTTATGGATAATGTTAATAAAAAGAGTAAATTTTCTAAACACCTCCGAAACAGATTAAATCAGTCTTTAACTATAGTCAATTCCAATTCAATCTTGATGCTTTCGAAAAGACAAACAATTATTTATAGTCTGATACACCGAATATTTGTAACAGTAACTGTAGTTACAATTCTGATACTTGTAAATTTGACAATATTTTTTATAATGATAATAACAATAATAGCAAACAATAATAGCAAAATGACATTGATATATTTATTAATTCAAGAAATTTAAATTATGATGAGAATGATCACAGCGTCAACGCATCAAATACTAATCATGCTATTATAATTGAAAATAAACATGTTTTTTGCTCTAACAATATTTTACGAGCATATAATTTTATATAATAATTTTATTGTACTCAGTTTGGTTATGTCAATATTGATTAGTCAATATTATTCTTGTTTTGAAAATTATATTTCATATGCTCATGATCTATTAAAACATTTTATTATAAATTCGCAAAAATTATATGGGTCAGCATTTATTTCATATATAATATTCATAACTTTTTGCATTTGAGTGATTATGTTAAACTATTTGGTTTACTCGATAATTTTAGCGCTTTCATTTTTGAAAATTATACACAATGTTTGAAAAAAAAATTAGAAAGTCTTCTCACATATTAGAACAAATAGTACATCAAATTATTGAAGAAAAGAATATTACAGAATCTGTTACAGAATCAATTAAGACTCCTACAAAATTCTTTATGGCAGGAGTTGGCAAAACGCTGAAATTGGGCACGAGCGCTTGCAGGCGCCCGAGAGTGCCTGTCTGTTGTGCACATCTCAAGAACGTATCGAATATTTTTTGTACCTTGAGATAAAATTCTGCATTTCACACTTATAAAAATAGCGTTGCGTGTATATATAAACGATAGTCTTAAATTACTAGTGCTCGAATCTTTGTAATATCATAAAATTTTTGTTAACAGTTTAGCTAAACCGTTTAAGGATGAAATATCCAAAAATGTATTGTAATATATAGGATTCAAAATGCATATAATATAAGTTATAATATAAGTTCTTATGAATTCAACTTACATCTAGTTAATTTTTTATTAGTCAAATAAAAAGAATTGTTTATTTAATATTATTGTAAGAATTGTTTATTTAAAATATAGATAGTTATTATTTCATGCTAATTGTGGATCTGAATTTGGGCGACATAATATCTTTTGACTCCTTGAATAGCACGTTCAACGAACAGACGTTCCTGCTATTCCCTTTCCTTCCTTTATTGCGGCCTAACAGTAGTAAGTGGGGCACTATGGCGCGTCAAAACAAACCCCCACCACCTTCCCACTGGCGCCAGGAACGTGGCCCCCGACGGTCAAAAACTGGCAGCCACGTGGAAATGGAGCGTTCTGATTGGTCGGGATGGGAGATGATAATTAGGTAATTAGTGGGAGCGTTCTAATTGGTTGGCTCCGTAGCTGCCCGACGCGTGATTGGCTCTACCCATAGTGCCCCGCGTGTGCGATTGATTGCCGAAATGCTAGACGAGGTAGGGGAAGGGTGAGAAAGCGTCTGGGACCGATCGGAGTCCGAAAACAAAATGGCGACTGCGAAAAGAAATATGGCGGGTCTGTAAAAGGAATATACTTGTTGAGAATAGTATGCGATTTTTTGTTCACGTGGGATGGAGCGAAGAGAAGAAAACCGATTTTTTGTGGAATTTTACTGGTTGTATACGGGATATGAAGAATCCTATTTTTCTTAGGGCGAAAGATTTCTCGGCGCCTCATAGTCGGTGAATTTAGATAAATTTCTCGACTCGTTTAACATTTTTTGTATGGGGGAAATATAAGTTACGAGTGGATATAGGTTTTGAAGACATGAGATTTTCGGAGTGTAATAACTATTATTTACCAGCTCGTACGGTATTTGGCTGGAGGAAAACAGGAACGGACAAGTTCACACTAAAGGTTTCTGACGACGACGACGACGACGAACTTAGAGTTATACGAGGATTTTATCCTATCCACAAACACGCGGGCTGAAAAAAATTTTCTTTCGACGTGACGATAACTATGCAGGCATACTGAAGGGAGGGAGAGAGAGAGAGAGAGAGAGAGAGAGAGAGAGAGAGAGAGAGAGAGACGC
>NW_011933657.1:137516-155719 GCF_000187915.1 Pogonomyrmex barbatus | reverse complement strand
AAACTCGACTTTGAAGTTGATCTTAAGGATCATCTGAAGGTTAATATTGAATTTTTAAATGAAAACCCTCTTTTTGATCCTGGATTTAAAAAGGGCGGGAAATTTTACGTTCAGATACGTTGTCATGTCAGTAGTCAAAGTGATCCCTAGAAGCCATTTGGAAGTCAAATTAGTGACAGTTACAAAATGAAATTATTAATAAATAATGTTAATAAATGATTAGTAATAAATGATAATTGTTAATAAATGATTAGTGAATGGAATTACTAATAAACATTGAATACTAATATTCCAGAATCCCTAATATCCCTAATAGAAAAAATTCACATTAAATAACGAAAAATTGGAGAGCTCTCTGTTCGAGAATTTTTAAAAATTTCCTATGCCAATCGAGAAAGATACGTATCTATGAGTAATAACCCATTAAAGACTTTTTCTATTTTTATTAATAATTTCATTCACTACTGATTGATTAACTCTTGATCACTAAGACTTTGGAATATTTACTTGGAAAACTTTTCCTTATTTTTAATTAAAAATGACTGAACTTTCTGAATGTGAGCAAATATCTTTATTGATAATAAGAGGATGGGATTACCAGCAAAGGGGTTATAACAGGTCATGCGACTATGCAATAAAACTTTCCGCAATAAAATCATAGAATCTCAAAGACTACTGTAGCGCGTATTATCCGTTTTGAGAAAACCGGTAATGTTAGAAATCATCCAAAATCTGGTAGACCTGCTACAGGAACGAACGAAAATAAAGCATTGAACATTTTATAGTCTTTTGTCGAAAGACCCCCACTTTTATAAATTGCGTTGCACAACGACACGAAATTGGAGCTGCATCTGTTCACAAAATTCTACAAAAAAAAAAAAGAAATAAATCCATACAAATTCCATTTGGTCCAAAAATTATCTGAGAATGATTTTGATAGATGCAGTTTTGTGATCTTATGATAGAAATGATTATTGATGATTCTTTATTCCTTGATAACATTGTTCTTTCCTGAGATTATTATCAAAACTGACTGGAAATGTAAATAGATATTGGAGCGATATCAATCTTCTGAATTGAATGAGAGAATATCATATCCAGCACAAAGAGTTAATATGTGAGCCGGTATTTTCAACCCAAATATTGACGGGTACCCAAATATTTCGAGACACGAAGTTGAAAACTGCCTTCACCGAATAGGAAATCTAGATTGGAGAAGTGTCATCACTGCAAAGGAGGTTATAAATATAGCCCAACATAGTTTGTAGAAATGCCCTGTTTAATTGAAAAAAAAGACAAAACCTTACCGCAATTATAAGTGGTCAACCCATTCCAAAATAGTAGAGATGATTCTGGAAGAACTAATAATAGAAGACCTTTATTAACTTTGCCGAGAAAATGATGAAAAAACGTGGACAGAGGGGGGAGGGATGGAAGGGAGGAAGGGAGCCAGAGATGGAGGGAGGAGAGAGGGAAGGAGCCAGGGATGGAGGATGAAGGGAAGAAGGGAGCTAAGGATGGAAGGGGATTCGGGAAGAGAAAGGGAGGGAGTGGGAAAGGGTGATGAGGGAGAGAGATCAAACGGTTCTACTTCTATATTCGTAGAAATGAGTTAAATCCAAATCCGTCTAAATATTCAAAAGTTCAATATGGACTTCTTTCCCTCCTTTTTTCCCTAATAATTAATTGAGTAATTCATCTCCAAGAAGATAATATGCTCGAAGGGGAAGAGAATAAGAATGATTTCTCTTCTGGATAAATCTGGTGGAGCTGAAGTCCTCCCACAAGAACGCCTAGTTTTATAAGAATAGCACAAAAGAGGGACAAGTCCCTGGAGTAATGTTTTCAAATTTTTTTAAGGTCTCTCCCTGATGGCCATGTGGATCAGCCAAGAAAGAGTTTCAGTGAGTATAAATGCGCTGTCTCTGTGCGCCAAGTCCCACACTATTCCGGGTGCAATAGGAGCCCGAGAGGTGCATAAAAATATTTCTCCCTCTATAAAAAAAGAGATAATTTTAGATTACGGTGTAAATATATAACATAAGTTTTTAAAATTGAAACTCTAAAAAATCAATAAATCATTGTTTATTTATCAATTAAAATTTATTGTTTAAACAGGAAATAATAATCTAGAGGTATTCAAGTAATATCGTTTTTTGATACTTGCGCAAAATTTTATTTTATTTAACATTTAGGACAGATTAATCTCCATTATTGATAATCTTTTTTCATTTTTTTCGCAAACTTTCAATTCCCTTTTTCTAAAATGTGAATGATTTTACAGCAAACTATTCCAGATTTCCATCGAAAAAATCGAAATTATTGTTCTTATATTTTTTAAATCAACATATGTTCGCATGTTCAAGATAGTAGGACAAACAGAATTAAGAGCATTTGTGATACAAGTAGCATTACTACCCTTTTGAAACTCGTAAAGTATCAGATGTCTAATGTGTCCATTATCTATCCTTTAGCCTTACATTCTTAACGATACACTCAAATTCTTTCAAAATTTTACGATAAGTACACTAAATATCAATAAATTTAATTGTTATATAGGTAGGTTATATAGATAATTGTATTGTATATGTAATAATAAATAACGTTCACGAACAAGATGGTGATGTTTACTCAATTTGAAGGGGGGGGGGGTACTGGATCGTCACGGGAGTGACACGTGTTTTTTGAAGTGCTAGCTCTCTCCGACTGAAAAAATGATCAGCTGCAAGATAGATAAGCAAGAAGAGTAAAATAAGAAAAAGCAAGTATAATAGAACAGTAGGAAATGAAGATAACAAAAGCGATAAGGAAATAGAAAAAAAAGGATGAAAAAGCTCTTGGAGAATTTGGAGGTTAGATCATACGGAAGACTTGAGATAAGACAATTAGAGACATTTGTAATACGCTAATTAATCGATAAGGTAGGAATTAAGTAAGTTAACGAGTTTGCTAATAATTCAGAAAATGATAAATAAATACAGTAAATAGATCTGACAAAAAAAAGACGGAAAGTGAGTTCGAACAGAAAGAAGAGAGAAGAGGAGAGAAGGAAGGAGAGAGATATAATTGTAGAATTCTTTAGACAGAGAGTAGGGAGTGTTGGATCAGCGGACTCAATAACTAAAAGAAAAAGAGAAGTAAGCTGCAAATAGAAAAAGAGCAATTACGAAAATTTGAAAAAAACAAAGAAAGTGATAACAAAGAAAGTCAGTACTTGATATAGAAGAAATGGAAATAGATAACTTAGAGGAGAACAGGAATTGGGAGATATAAAAGTGTTGATGGAATTCATGAGAGATATAAAAGAGAAGTTGATAAAAGAAATAAAAGAACTCGAAGAACAACGGTGTAGGAAGGAAGAGTGTTGAGAGAGAAGAATTACAGAAATGGAAGAAAAATGAGGAGAATTGAAGAAAAAAGAGAAGTAATATAAAAAGGGTAATAAAAGGCTGGGAAGTCCCAAAAAGAGATTCTTTGGAAATTGCAGTAGAAGAAATGATAAAGTTAGAGCTTCATATAGACGCTGAAATAGAAGAGACATTTTGGACAAGAAGAGGAACAATTATGGTCACGGCAAAGCTCAAAAATAGAGAACAGAAAAGATTAATAATGATAAAGAAAAGTAAGTTTCCCTAAAAGGGAAAACTATAATCATAAACAACAATCTGACTTGGGAAGAAAGAAAAATTCAAAGGGAAATTTGTCTAATCGCGAACGCGAAAGAGCAAATAGCGGGAAAATAAAGATTGGATATAGGAAGTTACAACAAATTAATGACAAGAAATTTATATGAAAAGGAAAGTAAGATCTGAGAGAGCTAAAGGGTCAAATTTTTGAAGCAGGCAGAGCTCCGTGAGCTTATGAAAAGTGGACTGACGGAGCGAAGAGAGGTTGATGAAGTGAAGAGAGGTGGCACGCTCCCGTTGACTCTATAGCTGCAGGCTAGCGGTAGAGTGGGCTGCATATATAAAAGATAAGAAAGGAGAGTCGGGTACTCTATTAAGTAACAACAAAGGAACAGAAGGAAGAAGGAGAAAAGAAGCTCCTAAAGATAGAAAGATTAGAATAGGTTTTTGGAATGTTGCTGAATTAGATAATAAAGATACGCTTAGATAATAAAGATACACAATTTTGGCAATATGTAGAATAATTCGACATAATGGGAATGAAAACCTGGATAGAAAAAAAGCGATGGAAAAGTTTGAAGAATTATTTGCAAGGAGAATTCAGGTGAGACTGTCAATCTGCCAGGAGGGAAAAGAACAGAGGAAGAGCCATGGGAGATATTATTACTGGAGTAAGGAAGGAAATAAACGAGGAGGAAGAGAATGATGAGACAAATTCAGAGGACATACAGTTAAGAAGAGTAATATTACGTAAAGAAACTTAGAAGATTGTAACAACATACAATAGTAAAGATATATTGGAGATTTTGAAAAATATCAAGGCATCGATATCGGAAGAAAACGAAGAAAATCTTGTGATAAGAGGAGATTTTAATAGGAGAAGAAGAAACATGGAAATCATATGGGGAGACGACACAGATAAATTAGAAAGAAGATTAGAGAACAAAATGGTAAATGCAGAGAAGATATTTCTCGAAGAAATAGCAGAAAGAGATTGGGATATATTGGATGAGGAAGGATGAGGAAATAACATATATAAGTGCAAGGGATTTATCAGTAATTCACTACGCTTTAGCAAATATAGCGGCAAGGGAAAAGATCAATAGAATGATATGAGAATCGAATTAGATCGTCTACCTGTGTCTTTTTATGTTTTGAAAATGAAGACAAGTAAATAGAAAATTACTCTTGGAATTCAGTTTACATACAGCAGAATTGGGCAGAAGAAGGAATAAAAAATTTTAGAGAAAACTTGGGGGATATAAAATTTGAAAAAACAACGCTAGAAGAATCATGGAATAAATTAAAAGGAACAGCAAAACGAGCGATTGAAAAGAAAGAGATAATAATGAAGAGAGGTAAAATAGGAGGAAGGAAATAAAGAATGCTTGGAGATGAAAAGAAAATTGAAGAAAGTACTCAGAAAGGCAAGAAAAAATGAATGCAGTGTAGAAGAATATAGGTGCAAAAGACGACAATATCACAAGTTAGGAAAGAGAAGAGGAATATAAAAAGAAAAAAAGGAAAAAATCAGAAATATCAGAACAGAAACAGAGACCTGGAAATACATTAACATTGAAAGAAAGAGAAAGACAAACATAACAAAACAGATCACAGAAGAAAAATGGAGAATCCATTTTATAACTTTGCTTCAAGGAACTGAAGAAAGGATAACAGCTAAAAATAGAATAGTCAGAGAATCAAGCACGGAAGAGGCTATTACACTATTGTAAATGGAAAGACAAATAAAGAGGTTAACAAAGAAGAAGGCAGCAGGAGAAGATGAAATAAAAAATAAGGCATGGCTTTAGGAAAAGTGTTCAGGAAAAGTAAAACTTAATTTATTAAAAATTATTCAGAGGATATGAAGAGGAGAAGGTTTTCCAAAAAGTTGGAGGAAAGAGGTAATCATTTCTCTACATAAAAAAGATGATAAGAATAAACTAGAAGATTATCAAGATTATCAAGGAATTATTCTTCTTAATACTGTCTATAAAATTTATACTGCCTATAAAATTTATACTATGACTAGACATTACAAACGCGCGCTGCGCGCGCGCTATTTAACTTTTTCAACACAAGAGCAAAATTTAATATAATACTATTATACTACTGTTATACTATAATATTTTTAACTTCTTGATACACAATTGTCAAAACGATCGCTGTGAGATCAATACAATGACAGCTTTTTATGAAGTTAGCGGAGCAAGAGAATCAACCAGCATCGCGGAAAAACGTCAATAATAAACTGAAAATTTCGAGAGATACGACTATCGATGCCTTTTTTAGAAGGGATAATAAAGGAAAAACTGAAGAAAGAAATAGAGCAGAAGAAGATTCTATCAGAAACGCAAGCAGAATTCGGAAAAGGACGAGAAACGATGGATAACATCTACTTATTGAACTACACGATAGAGAAATAAATTAATAAGAAGGGAAATAAAGTATTTGAGTTTTTGCAGACTGGAAAGCAGCATTTGACATAATTAATAGAAAAAAATTATGGTCGCTTATAAGGAAGAAAGGGATTAACCAACATTTAGTAAAAACAGGCTAAAAGAAATCTACGAAGAAACATTTAATACAGTGACCGCCGATCCTGAGGTCGGTCTTGCGAACGTACTTTAACGGCAGGTTGGGCGCCAGGCTCGAATACGTATCACTCAATTACAATGAGAAGATTGCAAGATTGATTTTATATAATTTAATCAAAATTCGCGGACGCTAGTGATGATCCGGCAGCTCAGTTATAAATGGTAGAAGGGGGGAGTTCATGGGACGGAGTGCAAGAGAGAAGGAATAAATAAAAAAAATTATGCAACAAGAATTAATGAATGGAAGAATTAACAATGAGAATGGCTTTAATTTCGGCCTGAATAATTACACTTACTTTTCTCAATCGTTTTTTCAAGATGCGGTAACATTTCAAAATATTTCGAATCTTGCAACAACAAAGAACTACACAAAGAAATTTATAAACTAAGCAAAATATAATGACGGTATGATATATCACTCAGAAAGATACGCGGCAAAGATATTTCGGAAACGATGCTTTCGCCTGACGGTATTCAAACTCACATTAAACAACTTTAAACTGTTTACATCACGTAACTCGACACGGCAACGCAAAACAACATCTTATTTTATTCTTACGGCACAATGCGCGGCAACCATACATGAATTAGACGAAGTTTATTTAGACTTTTCGAAAGGCCGAGGGCGAGAAGAAAACTTCGAAAGCGTTTTCCTATTGCGAGGAACGACACTGGTGGTCAGCTCACTGGGCTAAACGATATATGACGGTAATTACGCAACCATTCTCGCGGTTACAGGGAACGCTTTCCCCTCGAAATTCCGTGAGCCAGCCCTCGCACGATTCCTCTAATTTATTGGCGAAATTGATGACTTTACAAATTTTCTTGATACTATTATTCGCCTTACCAACCGGCACTTTGCTCTCCCCACATTCTCACCTCTCAAGAGATTCTTCTTTTGACTTCTGCGTCCACTATTCCGTACTACTTATCGAAAAGCGAAAGCTTTTTCGAATCCTTGCGACGGACACGATCACGTCATTTCCTATCTTTGTACAGATTAGCGCCGCGACACGATCAGCCGATAAATCCTCTGTTCGCGCGTGGGCCCTAGATAGCTCGCGTCTTCTTCGACCCCGCGGGAGATTCGAAAGCGATCTCTTATTCTTGGTTGGACTTCTGATCCTTGAGGATTCGTGCACTAATCAATTCTTTCAGTGAGAGGTAGCTATCTCCCTCGACTCGATGCGGGATCTCCTCGAGGAAGGCTGAAGAATTAGAGGATACGTAATCTCATGAGGAGCGCCTCCTCTTTTGGCTGCTCCTTTGTCCCTGCCCCATGACGCTCACCTTCCCTTCTTATTCGGGGGCTCGAGTCATGCTTGATGCAATATCTCCTGTCACGCACCAGGAAGGATTATTTGTATATTTGTCAGTAGCATTAGAGGGTGTCACCAGTGCAGTCCGATCTGTATCCATCGAGAGACTAGGACCATCATCTCTCTGGAATACTAGATCGTGAGGATTCGTAAAGAATAACATGTATATATGTATATTGTTGATGTGTGTGTGTGTGTGTGTGTGTGTGTGTGTATCATTGTATTGTTGACGTGTTATTGTAAACACATTATTTGCGATAAATATCATCACATGCCTCAGTAGTCAAAAGGATAAGATGCCTGCTAGATAAACAGGAGATCCAGGTTCGATTCCTGGCTGAGGTAGTATTTAATCGCAAAATAATTACGAGTTTTCACGACTGATTTATAGTCAGATCCCGCCGTGACGCACACTCTCCCTTCTTATTTCTCTGCGTTTCTGTGGTCGGCATTATTGTCCCTGTAACGATGTTACTTAAGGCAACGAGAACTTTGCGTATAAAAATCGGCAATTATTTGGGGTGATACGACCTGCTTCGTCCTCGCATTCAGTGGCGGCATCCTCTTCGCATTCGTTGATCCTCGGGAGATATGCGGCCGCACATGAGTTTTGCGGTAGTCGTCAATCTCATCAACTTAATATAATAAAGTAAAAATGATAATAATAAAAGCGGGAAACAAAGAGATTCACGAAATTACATAGATGGCTCGCTCTATCCGAGCTTCGCCCGCGTTCTCTCCCCTCAAACGGGTAGACGCAGGACTCAATGACGCTTCGAATCGGAGCAGCCGCTCCTTGCGACGGGCGATCTCAAGACGCCACGTCACAAGAGTTATAATAGATGGAGTACAAACAAAGGAATTTTGGATTGAATCAGGAATAAGACAAGAGTGTTCCCTAAGCCTTACCATTGTATGCAATTTATATTGCGGATATTGAAGATATTTTAAAAAAGGGACAAGCAGGAGATTTAGTAATAAATAGGGAAAAAATATGGAGCTTAGCTTATGCAGATGATTTGGTATTAGTAACGAAGAATGCAAATAAAATGAGAGAAATGCTAAGAAGTTTTGCTAAATTCTTAGAAAAAAAGGGATCTAATTTTAGTGTAGAAAAATCAAAGACGTTGACTTTTAAAAAGGGAGAAGGGAGAAGAAACGGAATGGTGATTTTGGAACGAAACAGAGATAGAAGAAGTCGGTCACTTTAAATATTTAGGATATATGTTGCAAAAAAATAATAGCCGAGATAGGCATATAAGCGAAACAGTTAGAAAGGCAACTAGCGTAATGAAGCAAGTCTGAGGAATAGGATAAAGAAAGTTTATGGGAGATTTTAGAAAAAGAATGTGGATGTTTAATCACTTTATAAAAAATTTTAATAAATTAAAATATTTTAATGTATGGTGCGGAAGTATGGGAATGGAAAGAGTTTGAGTTAATAGAAAAATGTCAGGAGAAATATATAAAATGGTCGCTAGAATTAGACTGAAACATGTCGGGATATATAGTCAGAGAAGAAATAAAGATTCAGGCATTGAAGATTGAAACAGGAAAAAGAGTATTAAAATTTGAAGAAAAAATTAGGGTAAATTCGTCTAATATAATCTTTAAAGACCTTATTTAACTGAAATGGAGAAGAATAGGGAATCTAAATCCAGATGGGTCGCAGACACGGAATTATTTTCGCAGGAACGATATGTCAAGATTATAAAAAGAATAAGAAATAAAAAGAATAAGAGAGGAAGGGGGTGAGGTCGTTAATATGTTAGTTAACAGGGATATAGAAGTTCAAAAACAATTACAGTATACAGTAGGATACAGAATTCCAGATACAGGAAAAGATATAAGGAATTACCCTTTACAGGGATTCCGGAATACATAAGTAAGTCGAGACAGAAGGATATCCAGAAAATCGTCGCGAGATTTAGATGCGGAAATGAGGAATTTAGTAATAAATATTGGTTAGGAGAAGACTCTGTGCAGGATTTGTCATAAAGAGACGGAGACATTTAGAACATTTAGTAACAAATGTATAGTAGAAATAAGAAGCAGCGAGAAGATTGTAAAACTAATGACGGAGAAAGGAGAAGGAATTAGCTGGATGAGGAAAGTTATTAAGATAAGAAAAGAAAACAAAGGTTAAAATCACTACAGTTTTTCTCATTGATAGACATCAAATAAACTATAATTATATTGCTATATGTTATATTACATTATAGAATTATATTATTGTTATGAATTGTAATGAATAGTATTAAGTTATGCATTATTGTATTATTTTCTACGATATTACCCGCTTTCAAAGCCGAAAGACATAAAATAAATAAATATCTATCTATTTACTCAATTTGAAAAAAAAGATACAGCTCACACAACATAACAAGTTTCCGAGTAGCTCCCGGAAAGCTCATAAAATTTTTGGTAAGCTTCATTTTAGTTTCCAAAGAACTCGCACGGAACTTCCTTGGAGCTCTTTTGTCCACTTTTTGGAGCTCTCTGGAAGTTTTATTTAAGTTCGCAGGGAACTTTATTTAAGCTTGCCAGAAGCTCGGAAATTATATTTTAATTTTCTTAGATAATTATATTTTAATTTTCTACGAGCATCAAAACAGGTTCCCGGAAAGCTTTCATTTAAGTATAATAACAAACACAATAACTCCCCTACCTGGGAGTTTCATACATCCACTATTACGAGTTCCTTGTTTCTAAAACGTATAACGACACCCGACACACCCCCCTCAATTATTAACAATGTTAAAAGGTCTCCGACCGATCAACCGTCGGGGCGCCGACACGGCGATCCTCCCGCGAACCCACCGTCGTGAAAAGCCCGTCGAACAACGGACGCGGCAAACCGGAGATCACGCGGCTTCACGTGCGCGCTGCGTGGACCAACACGCACAGGGTAAGGCCACCGCCGCCGGCCCCGCTACCGACCGCGCCACCGAACATCCTCGCGGAATTCCCGAGTGCGTTCGGCGAATTATCGCGAGGATTCCGACAAAGGCATCTCCCGGAACTACCCCGACCCGAGTTCGGCCGACGACTCCCGACCGATGACCGGCTCGGGTATATTAGGCGATTCCGGGAGATAATCGAGACCTATCTCCGGCGAGACAGTAACCAGTCCAGTACTGCTCTCGATATTCCCAGTCATCTCCAAAAGCGATCTAGGGTGCTACCTATCGTGCCAGGAGCTTCTGGATCGCTCCTCTAATATACCAGCGCACAAGTATTCACAGGTTGAGGAGCTTCTCAATCTGGGCTCCAAAAAGAAAGCCCTTGTGCACATCTTCCTCTGACGAGAAGCAGAGAGCTTCCTGCATTCGAAGCGTCATAGCACTACACACTGATCCGTCACAACAAGACGGCCGAACTCCCTACGCACCGTCGCGCCCGCGCCACGCCTCTATCGAGGAACGCGCCGAATTCGGAGAACCGACCGCGAGCCGAGCGATTATATAATACTTAGAAACCGCGCGTCTTTTCGCCGTACCAACGGCGAAATACCGAAAGGTACCTGTAAATAGTGTACATACAAAAACCACAGTCAATCGGCATTGTAAATATAAACCTAGATATATATAAACTAAAGAGGCTCACGATAGTTTATTTCTCTTACCGAATCCTGACCATATCCGACTGACGCTATCCTGCAAAACCCGATCAACGCGGAGATAGAGACGTTTTAAACGGCCTATCCATCCTACTTGGGATTCTGCTAGATGCTGCTTAACTTCTATATTGGGATGAAACCTGCTACTAAAACGATGATTTAAGTGAATACAGAATTTTAATATAAAATATGATAAATTCGATTAATGAATGTTACTATATTGTCGTAAAAACAGTCTCAATTTTAAAATCTCAATTACATACGTAATTCTTGTAAATAATTAGTTACATATATAGAGCCGTGAACCTATGTTATGTTTAATGATTATGATGTTTAAAAATCATTTTTCTTATGAAAATTGTTTATAAATTGTTGTATATATTTTGTTTATTTGTTTATAAATTTGTTAAATGCATTAAGTATGGGAAATATTTTTCTTCTTTATATATTATAGTTAACTAAGAAAAATAGCAATTAATAATATTATTATATTTATATAAATAATATTATTATATTTTATTATTTATTTATTAAAGATGACTTAAAAATGACGATTAAATGCCAATATATTTGTCACGATAATATTTCGTGACAAATGTTACATTTATTTTACGTTATTATTTAATTTAGTTATTTAGTTACATCATTATTGACGTCGAATAACGAAAAATGATCCTAAATTTGTTATAATGACGTCATCTTGCTACTTGAGATATAAAATTCGATATGATGAAAAATGCTGAATAAAGTTATTTTCAAATTTGAGCTTAATTTTTATTCTTAAATATTTTATACAATATTTATATAAAAATCTTGTAAGTATTTTAGCTCAGCGAAATGAATGCTTATTTAATCGAATTTTGTAAGCACCCCGACAGCTCAGCAATATCAATTTCCTTATTTAGTCAAATTTTATAAGCTCTTCGAGAGCTCAGCAATTTGAACTCCCTAGGAGCTATATCTGAGCTTTGTGCTGTGTGGGAGGGTACTTCTAATATATCTTTGCTTATATTATCAGTCAGACAATTTCTTAACATTGTAACATTGTTATTTCTCCTATTTACAATGTCAATTATATAATCTTGTCTCTAAATAACTTTGTGTACATAGAAAAGCATCAAGTAAATGAACTTTTATCAAAATTTAAGTGAACAAATAAGAAAGATTTTTCATATTTATTATATTTCATATTTATTATTCTTATTCTACGTATTCATAAGATTACATAATAATGGAACAAATCTAGCAAATATTTTATTAAATGCGCAAGAAGACATGGAAACTTTTATTGAAATGATGATAGCAAACGGAACATTAAAATGATATTTGATTAAGGTTAACTGCATTGTAACGATATACCTCAGTAATGTATCATTATTATATTAGTTGCTCCGCGCGGCTAAGTGCCATTCGGGCTATCACACTGTGGTTTGGATCTCGAAAAAAGTTGCTAAAAATAGAAAGAGGTTTAAAATTAAATAAAAATATGTACAAAAGGGATTTCGAGGTCGCTGATTACGAATTTGGTATAAAAATTTTAAAATTCAAAATGGCAGATCTAATATGGCTAATTGTTCGGAATTTCATATAACTTAGTGTATAAGAATATTCGAAATTGCTAACGATTATAAGATTACATTTGCGAAATTAAGAACAGTGTATGTGATTTGATCGATTCTTATTTCTTTTAAACATTTTTGAAGAGTCGTTATTATGCAATAGACAATCAGATTTTATTATGCACCCTCTCGTAATAGACCACCTTGTCATGATTAAGGGGCTTCCCGTTCCGATGATCACCTGATGGCAGTACCGGGGTTCAAGTCCGGGAAAGCCCGGGTGCGAGGAGTCGGGATCTAAGTGCCCATCGAGCGGGTGTTCTCGCAGACGTGTCGCCGCGTCGCTGGATGCTCCTGATGGCACGGCTGACACATACGATGGAGGGGCTTGCCCCCTCAGAGACGGACTGTGGAGTCGTCCGGACGTATTCCGGGGCAGGGTCCGCAATACGGATACCATCGGGGCCGCTCGGACTTATTCCGAGGTCATGGAGTTTATGGGGCAGATCGAGTTCCTTAGCCAGTTAAGGCAGCCGATCTAGGGAAAAGCCACCTCGAAACTAAACTATTTCCATAACTTTATTGGTTGGCTTAAGAAAGGTTGTTTACTGGTCCAGGATTACTGATCGGACACCCAGGACCCAGCGTAACGGCGTGACGGCGGGGGTGTCCCGGCTCCCCCCCCCTCTACGTCGTCAATGATGGGCGGGCAGCGGAGTTGTCGGCGAGCTCCGCTTGCCTACCGGCTATCGCTCGAGATAGCTTGTTTGAGCCTTGTGGAGCGTCGCTCCACGACACAAGGCTCATCATGCACCCCCCCTCAGTCTGTGTCGCATCCCTCGGATTCCTCCGGGAGTCGTTATAACGCGGCGCGTCCAGTTTCGTAGAAGTGTGATCAAGGAGCCCGGAAGTGTCAAGGAGGCGGAAGAATCGTCTTCAAGAGGGATATTTCGGGCACGCTTGGAGGATTGACCCCTGATGTCCCAGAGTTTCATGAGCGTCTGACGTCATCTGGGACGTTTATATGTGTTCCCGGGTTGGACGACGCTCCGTTGGACTCCAAGAGGTCAATTTTAGACTGGTCCTCGGAGTATGAAGAGGATCCAGCGACTTTTGGGCCGCTGTACACTCTCGAGAGAGTGAGGGGAGTGCCAAGCCCTCTGGTCTGTTTAGGACTCAGGGTGGACGCGGTGTCTGACCCCTCACCTTCTGAATCGGAAAGAGTGACGGCCACCGGCGGGGTTTCGCCGATCCCCGCCTCCATTGAGATAGTCGACCCCGATTTCTCTCGTGGGGGTCCCTGGCCCCAGTGGCATCAGGCCTCTATCTGTAGCATCCCCGAACTCGGATCCGGGCCCTTCGAGGCCAAAGAGAAATAGGGGTCGATCCCGTCTTGACAGGTCGGCTCCTATGAGACTCGCGTCCCCGATGATCCTCGAGATCGAGAGGGACAAGGGGGAACCTCTGCCCAAAGCAGTGGGAATGAGGAGGAAGGTCCCTGACTTTTTCGCCACCCGCCGCCTTATAGTTGAAGAGGATATCTCCTCGAATGAGGAAAAGCTGCATTCCCGGTCGCTAATATGACAAGCGACCAGCGTCGAGAGTTTGAGCACTTCACTCATCTCGTTGAGCATATGGCGCTGTCCGGATGTGTCGCGGATCCTTCGGCTCCTGTCCCGGTGACTATCGTTGACGGTGATGAGACCTTATGGTCCACCGTCGTCAAGCGCAGATGGAGGAGTTCGGCGGGGAGTTTCCGGCCTCCCCCTCCTCCCCCCCCTTTCCATGCCCCTACGAGCAAGAAGGGAGGAAAGAGGAAAACCCGGCTGGTTGTGGGCGTGGCTTCTGCCTGTAAATCCGGGGTCGCTGGTGCGGGTGGGCCAAGAGTCTCTGGATCCCGATCTGTTTCCCGCCCAGCGGCGAAGAAGAAGGAGAGCGCGGCCCCGGCCTGCGTGGGGTCTCTGCCCTTGTTTCTGGGACTGGCTCCTCGGTATCGATAGTGGCGGAGCCATTTTCTCTCCCTCCTCTTATGGAGAGGAAGGGGAAGAAGAAGAAGGGGGAAGGAAGGGGAAGCAGGATGATGTGGCTCGTGTCTCGCCTGCTCCCCTTCCACCTAGAAAAGCGGACGGTAGGAGGGCATTATGCCCTTCTCCTCCGCTCGGAAACGCCTCCCTTGTTTTGTCGCGACGACAGGGGAGGGGGGAATTGAGGCGGTGATAAGGCGGACGCGGGATGCCATCTCTCTTCCGGAGATTGGCATCTCCGGCGGGATTCGCCCCCGCACTTCGATGGCCGGGAACTTCCTGCTGAAAATTCCCGGCGGTGCTGCGGCGGACCCCTTAGCCGATGAGCTTGCTCTTTGCTGAGAATCCGGCGGTGCGGATCGGCCGTGCGGAGGTTTGACCTCCGCATAAGCGGGTTCGATTGCTCCGTCACCGCCGCGGATGTGGCTGGCCAGGTGGCGGATGTGATGCCGCTGATATTCGTAGTGGCCAGCCTAAGTTTGGTGGTGACGGCCGATTAAGAACTATTTGGGTCCAATGCCCGGCTGCCGCAACTCTTCGTGTGGCGAGGAGCAGGAGAGTGATTCTAGGCTGGTCGTCGGCCCGAGTGGACCTGCTTAAGGACAGACCACTCAAATGCTACAAGTGCCAAGCCCAGGGCTATACGCAGCAGCGGTGTCCGGATCATATTGATCTGGCCATAACTGCGGGCAGGAGGGGCACGTATTAATAAGATATGTATTCATGAAGCAAGAGAAAAGAATTGTAACCAGTCCAATTATTTAAGTATAAGTATATTATAACAATCTTTTTATTTTATTTTAAAGAAATGCGCAAAGAATTTTTATTAACGTTATTAATCCTCAAGATGGATCTGTTGCAAGTCTGAATACCATATAAGCATATGACAAGCAACGAACGAAAAACGATATCTAATGAACATCCTGCTTAGCTACCTCAGACTCCTAGTACCAATGTATCCCTCTTCAACAAGATCAGATCATGATCAGCCTATATAAATGAAGCCCCTTAGGCCGCGAGAGGCACTATTCTTCAACTCTTCATTTAACTCACATCAAGAACACTCATAAGTCACATCGCTCATCTATTCACACATTTCAGTAAATTTTTTGCAATTTCACTTAAAATCTGTGAACCGAAATCATTCAACATTCTGGAAACAAATCGAGGCTTTAGTTTTTTTCACGACAATTTCCTTGATTAACAATAAGTCCTTCATTGATTATTTATTAATCCTGACTTTCTAAAATTTCCTCCTAAAATCCTAAAATTTTTCGAATTTTCTATTCAATTGCCTCATCTCACTAAAATTTATTTTTTCTTTCTTTCTCTCTCTCTTATTAACCGGTGCGAACCGCCTGGAACTCCAAATATTGTAGCAGATCTTTGAAGATTCCCGGTTGCTCTTTCCTCTCTCTCCCCCTCTTTCTTTCTCCCTCTCCCTACCCTCTTTCCTTTCTTCCCTTATATGCGTCTTACTTCTCTTCATTTATTTATCCTTTTTCCTCATAATGAATCAATCAGAAATGCCACTTCTATATCTTGGCAACCCAATTGTACTATAAAACGCGTCCGTCATCGTCATAGCTGTGGAACTCGACGGGTGCTCAAGAGCAGGAATAAAAAATCTAAACAAATTTTAAGAGAACCGATCGAATCGATGCCGTCAACATTGACTATCTCTGCTCCTGAATCTCTTCTACCTCTACCTTTACAATTGATTCGCGACTTGCCTACTGAACTATCCCAACTAACATCGATTATTTCTGCTTCTGCATCTTCTTCCAATTTATTATCCCAATTTTTTACTGATCCATTTACTGATCCACTAGAACGATTAATTCAAGCAATAAACTCAAGCTACTCTCCGGTACATCTATTCTATAGAATCTCTTCTCGATTTTCAAGCCCAATCTCTCGGTCTTGTTCAAGATGGCGAACCCCTTTTTTCAGATTTAGAAGAAGAATCTTCCTGTCCTTTCGATTTAATAATCCTTCTCTCCGAAGAAAACTAACTATTTCCCTCCTTAACTCTCCAATATCAATATCATTACACTTACATATTTATTATTAAGCTTATCATTTAATCATCCCGAATTATTGTTTCATTTAATTTAAATTTACTCGACAATTAATATTATATCGCCAAGTAGGATCGTCGCTCAAGTAAATTAAATACTATTTACGCTGCCTCAGTGGAAATCCTATTCGATGACCTCCGCATCATTATAACACCCGCGATAACACATATGCATACTACTCTCCACACGCTAATGTGTCTCTTGTTTCCTCAATCATGTATACCTGTAAACTTATTAAAAATTTAATTTAGATTTTATTTTCTTTCTTTATTTTTCTTAAAACCCCTCGTTACATTTTCCCCATCCCATTGATCGCACGAGGTTTGTCCCTGATAAAAAGAATTAAATTTCTTGACCTAAGAAGAACCGACGAACGTCTACGGAGCAACGTCATAGCGTTCTCTTATCGCTGATCTAATGCCGAGACTTATCAGTGCGCTTCGACTCGGAAGATCATGTTTCTACGCCTGACTCTTGAGAGAACAGCTGTTCGTCCTTCCGAGCCCATTCGCTCTCTGCGAATCATTTCTTAATTCTTAATTTCTCAATTTCTTGATTTTCTTGGGCTGGACGTAACAGTCTCATGCTTGAAATAAGTGGATTTGAAGATACCAAGAGCCAGTAAAACACATCTTCTATCGTATTTTTGGGTGAATTTTTTCTGAAAAACTTTTCACTATATTTTTTTATATGCTTATTTTCGACTTCTTGGCCATTTTCGGATAATTGATCGATTGGCGATCTTACATACAGCTGATTGTATTATTTAAGTTCCATGTATTAGAACTTTATGAATTGTCGTAGACATGTAATATCAAGGAAAATTTTCTACGCACATCTCCGCCAGACAATATTTTTTGAAATTTTGAAATTTTTAACATTCACATTGTATTCATTTGACATGATCTGCATGATAATGTGAAATCATTTAATGAAATCTTTGTCAAATCCTAGGGTTGCAGCAAACATTAATGATTATTAAAAAAAAAATGAATTGTTGCCATCATTGGAGTTGCCAAATTAGTAACATTAATTTCTTTACATTTTACTAATCAAGATCATTAAATTGTTTTGGTGTTGCTCCGCATAAATATTGCATAGATTTAATAATATTACTGCGTTACATATCTTGTTATTAATCATGCTAAAAATCATTTCATAATATATTATATTTCTTTTTCATCCCACATAATTTCAAAAGGAAGAAGAGACGCCATTTGATCTTTAATGTATTTCTTTTTATTTAAAGTAGATATTCTTATGCAAAAACTGTAGGTAATATCTACAAAAATGAGATAACGAAGGGAGGGTGTGCGTCACGGCGGGGCCCGATCACGAACCAGTCGTAGAAAACTCGTAATTATTTGACGAAAAAATA
>NW_011933657.1:126647-137416 GCF_000187915.1 Pogonomyrmex barbatus | reverse complement strand
ATAATAATATATATATATATATATATATATATATATATATATACACATATTACAATATACATATATACATGTATTCTTTCGAATCCCCACGACTGATAATCCAAAGAGATGATAGTCCTATTCTCTCGATCAGATTTTTCCATATCACTACTTCCTTTTGAAATTTATTATCTCTGGAGACCAGTTGCAATGGAATGAAGTAATAAACATATTAACGTCCGAGCTAATCTCGAAACTTTTGTTTGTATTCGCTTTGCCTTGAAGTACTCGCATCCCCATTTTAAAATCAATCTGACATTTTTAAGAATTTCTGGAGATCATGTTTTTATAGTATCCTTTTGGATAAAATTCTTTCAGACGTACGATTTAAGTATGCCTGTACACTGATTTCCGCACGAGTTTCAATTACCTAAATATTTCGTGGGTAACATCGAACTTTGGCTAAAATTTTTTCGTAACAGCAATATATAAGAGCCTTGTGCTTTTTTATTGAATTTCTAGTAAGCAAGTATTGATTTCTTGATAACTTTTCTTCAATGACATCGTAAAGCGCAGCATCATCAAACATTTCAATAATAGAGGGAGAATAATTTTAATGCTCTTCTATATGTATCAGCTTGTGTTGATGTCGTTGATATTTAATGAATTTCTTTGATATTTCTTTGGCAAAGGCCACTACAGGCCACAGAAGAACGAAGGCTCATTTCAGTAGTCAACGATAACTCTGACATGCTTCGTGAATTACGTAATTCTCAGTAATTCTTCTTTTCTTGGTTTCGATCACTTGCTTTCTCGAACTCGTCGACCGTAAATCGTCGATCACATTTTTTTGATTCTGCAGGTTTCGATTTCGCCCTATTTGTTTTAGACATATTCGAACTCACAGGTTTTTCATTAGTTGTAGAAACATTCTCTGAAGTACATAATCGAATTATTGTGAGAAACTTTGAATTTTAGTTTAATTTTTTTTGATAACTCAGATTAAGAAAGATATATTTCTGCATTAAATTTCAAAGTCAAACAATATTATTGGGTCTATGCATAATTCCGTAGTGAAATTCCGACAAATGTCGTTCGCAGTTGTTTTTCCGCTCGCACATGTGTCAAACATATGAAGTGTCGTACATTAAGTGAAAGCTAAAATTTGTGCCGACATTTTAAAAAGTATTCATCGAGATCCGTGACGTATACGAAGTTTAATTATATTTTGAACATGGAAGGAAAAAACGTGTATTTTCGATGTATTTCGCTTTTTTATTTCCGAAAAGGCAAAAATGCGTCGCAAACTCACAAAAAGATATGCGTCGTGTACGGAGAGAATGCCATAAGCGAAAGTGTGTGTCGGAAATGGTTTGCGAAATTTCGTTGCGGAGATTTTGATCTCCAAGATGTTCCTCGCTCTGGTCGACCAGTCACTACTGATGTCGATGAAATCAAGGCTTTAATCGACTCCAACCAGCATTTGACGACTACAGAGATTGGACATAATCTCAACATTGATCAATCAACTGTTTCGAGACATTTACGGAAGCTTAGGATGGTAAATAAGATTGATGTTTGAGTGTCGCATGAACTGAGCGAAAAGAATTTAATGGGCCGAATTTCAGCTTGCGATTCTCTGCTTCAACGCCATCAAAACGAATCATTTTTAAAGCGGATGATCACTGGCGATGAAAAGTAGATTGTCTACAACAATGTCAGTCGAAAGAGATCATGGTCGAAGCGCTCAGAGGCTACTCAGACAGTCGCAAAGGCTGGATTACACTCGAAGAAGATCATGCTCAGTGGTCATAATAGACGATTTCTTTCCAATCTCACCAGAAGAATCTTGATCCCTCTGATGGGATTGGAAAGGAATCGTCTATTATAAACTGCTGCCACCCAACAAAACGATTGATTCGACCAAGTATTGCTCACAACTGGCGTTGTGTTCCATCAGGACAACGCTAGACCACACGTTTCTCTGATGACCCGGCAAAAATTATTGCGGCTTGGATAGGATGTTTTGGTGCACCCATCGTATAATCCGGACTTTGCACCTTCGGACTATCACTTATTCCGCTACAGAACAATTTGAATAACAAAATCTTTAGTTTCCTGGATGTCCTTAAAAACCACTTGGATGACTTCTTTGGCCAAAAATCTCAGGACTTCTATGAAAGAGGGATAATGAAGCTCGTGGAGAGATGGCAGAAAGTCATTGAACAGAATAGAACATATTTAGTTGATTAAAATCGCTTTTTTTACTAAATATTTTGCGTTTGAAATTTAGTCGATTTTCGCTACGAAATTGTACATAGACTCAATAGTAAAAACATTCAAAAGTATGCACGTTAACAATTAACTTTTAAAAAAGTAAAAAGGTATCAAGTAGTCTAGTGGACGCTTGAAAAAACTTATACAAGAAAAATAGAATCTAATATCTTTTATTTAAAAAATAGAATCTAAATGATACGTATCTCTATATCTTTATTAAAGAATCTTTTTACTTTAGCTATATGATAAAAAAAATTATGTTAGGAAATTGCAATATCTAATTCGATTCTAGTTGTGATGAAATTAAAAAATAAAATCTAAGTGTAGTATCTTTGTGACATTTTCATTTATTGAAGAGTCTTCCTATTCTAACACAAATGCTATAATTAACTAGCTATAATTAAAAAACAAAAAATTTGTTTCCACATTGTCAACTCGACTCGAATGATATCATTTGTATAACGACGTAAAAGATACGATTTTCTTAAATTGTAACTTATCTTATCCTATAAACTAAATTCATTATTGGAGAAACATCTGTGAGGAACGGCATAGCTTTAAAACTTTAAATCTTTTACAGTTTTTATAATTTTTATAGTTTTTATAGTTATTATAGTTTTCTTATATGTAAATTTTTGTAAATTAACTACGATTTTAAACAAAAATTCAATCACATGAAAGAATCTTTTAATGTATTAGGTGTACAAAAAAGTTCTGAGCTTTAGACTTCATACAACCGAAATAACAATTTAAATTTTATATATCTTCCCGCCCTTTTGCGGTTTTAAAGCGTTGACATTTAGCCTTCTAAAATGCCATATGGTTTGGTATTTGATGCACATAACATCAAAAATCAGTAGTGTTCACGATGGCAATAACAAAAGAGCATATTCGATTTTCCATCCACTTCGCGTTTCATCTGAAGAAAAATGCTGCTGAAGCCATTGCAATGATTTGTGCTGCATATGGAGAGAACGCTGTAAGTCATACTACATGTAAAAGATGGTATCAAAAATTTCGCCAAGGAGATTTCAGTTTTGAAGATGAACCGCGTGCTGGACGCCCTCAAAAGATTGAAACGGATGAATTGCAAGCACTGCTGGATATAAACTCTCCGCAAACTGAAAAGGAGCTTGCAGAACAGCTTGGCGTTACGCAGCAAACCATTTCCGTACGTTTACATACGATGGAAAGGTTCAGAAGGAAGGCAGATGGGTTTCGCATGAATTGTCCGAAGATAATAAAAATCATCAGCGTGACACTGCACTCACTTTGCTTTCAAAGTTCCGGAAAAAAGATTTTCTGCAGAAAATCATTACAGGCGATGAAAAGTGGATTCTTTATAATAATCCTAAACGTAGAAAATCATGAGTTGACCCTGATCAACCTTCGACATCGACGCCAAAGCCCAATATCCACGCCAAGAAGGTTTTGCTCTATATCTGGTGGAATTGGAAAGATGTGTTGTATTACGAATTGTTACAACCGGGTGAAACAATCACGGCAGACCACTACCAACAACAATTGACCAATTTGAGCGATGCATTAGAAGAAAAGAGGCCATTTACTGGCCAAGGACGTCGTAAAGTGGTCTTGCTTCATGACAATGCTCGACCACATGTTGCGAAAGCGACTCAGGACCATATCTTTGCGTTAGGCTGGGAACTTCTCCCGCAGGCGGCGTATAGCCAACATGACGCCTTCCGATTACTACCTATTCCGGTCACTGCAGCATCATTTGGCTGATACACATTTCGTGAGATTTGAAGAGATACGAAAATGCATTGATGACTTTATCGCTTCGAAGCCGGTGAGCTTTTATCGTGAAGGAATTCGCAAACTATCCGAAAGATGGCAAAAGGTCGTTGATGCAAACGGGGAATATTTCGCTGATTAATATTTTTTTGTTGTTTTTGAATAAAGATTGAATTTTATAAAAAAAAGCTCAGAACTTTTTGTACACCTAATAAGTCTAAAATTTGAGACTCTTTTCTACGATATATACGAGAAACGTAAGGCACTTATAAAATCATCTGATAAATCCTTATTTGACTTTCTTGGAGATCAATTAACGACAGGTAAAGTTCAATACATAATTATGTCTTAATTTATTATTTATTAAATGTAATAAAATTATATAAAAATTTACGATATAAATGTGTATACTACGTCATAATGTTAAAAGTAAATATTTTGTTAATTATAGATTCTAAGACTGCAATACGCTTATTTTTGTTGTTTCTTTGGTTTCTTTGGTTCCACCTCGTAATAGAGTGAAAGGAAGCAAGACTTTTTGGAAACCATTTGTGTCAGAAGCAAGCAATGGATTTTTCATTCAAGTAAAAAATACAAGTGACATTGAATCTGTTAAGCAAGAAAGAGTCAATTTTATGTATAAGAAAAGTTTAACAATTTAACTACTATACATTATAGTAGTTGGTCCCAGTTTATGTAATATTCATGCCTTTTATGTCGTTATTGATCACAAAAATTATCAAACATCAACACTTATTGCTGCTTTGCAATTCTGTTTTCAAATATATTTCGTTTTAGATGTAGTAAAGTATACGTCAGAAAGCCACCATCTGTGGTTTTTATTATAATGGGAATTATTTAATATTAAATGTGAACAAGATATAACGGAGCACATCCCTCCGTTCCGTTCCTCCTCTGACTTTACCTCGATCGACCATCCGTCGGGGACCGCCGAACATCAGATGGAGTGGCCGTGGCAGTGGCCGCAAGAGGCATTCATGCCTCTTTTTTAATCTGCAATATTCACGAACTCCGAAGCGTCGGAGCAGAGCACGGGAATATCGCGTAAATATGATTATTTCGAAGTATTCTCCCCGCGCCGCACCACGCGCCGTACCATCGAGCATGAATGCGTCTCGCGCCGCACCGACACCGCGCCACGCAAGCGAGCGAGCATCCCGATCACGTCCATAAGCGCGTAATCCCGCGCCGCGCCATTACCTTACCTCCGAATTCCTTTCTTACTTTTTTTCATCCCTCGCTCTGATTCTTTATCATCCCAAAAAAATCAATTATATCCGATCCTTCTCTCCGCTCCTGGAAAGAGGGATGCTAACTCTGAAATCGACCAATCCGACCGATCCGACCGAAAATACCGAGATCGATCTCGGGTATAAAAAGGTATCGCTCTCCACAAGAAATCATCCTGTTCCACGCTCGCCTTCTGAGAGCACATCTCGAAGAAGCGAGTATCCGAACCGAAGTTGATAAAAGCCTAAGTTCTGTTGGGACTCTCCCCAACGCGCCAAGTTCGCTTGGCCTGGCCGAAAGCCGTCTCTGAGCCTTTCACGGCAAGCCGAGAGCTGCTGGAGTCTTCCCAGCGCATCAAGTTCGCTCGATCCGACTCCACCGTCTCGGAAACTCCATCGCCGGATATTGGAGTTCTTGATACCACCGAGCACTTCTAAGCACCAGGATACACCCCGGTCAGCCGAGTTCACTCGACACCGACGCCTCCATCTCATAGCCGGGATCCTCCCCGGCTGGCCGAGTTCATTCGGCACTCTCATGACAGACGAGAAGTACGCCCCCCGTCCGCCGAACTCTCTCGGCAGAGAACGGGCCCACCCGTTCCCCGACCTGAACGGTCCAAATATGCGACATCTCACCCTCGCGACAACGCCCGCACGAACTTTAAATCTCCGCAGATTTAAAGATCGACGTACACGTGCGATACCGCCGCCGCCGCGCGCGCCCCACGCCATCGAATTCCACGCAGCGACCAGTATCGCGCCGACCGCCGGAGCGATACTCATTTGTATCAAAACAATAAACACGCGTCAATCACCGTCTCGCCCATTCACGGCCAATTCTATGCGCGAAGATTTGTGCATTCCATCACACTAACCACTGTTAATCTTATTTTGACTGAATAAACCATTGTTATCATATAATTATCGCCTAACAACTCGATCAAATTGATAATCAAATTTTTGTCTCCAACGTCCTCGCTTCCCTTTCCTGGTAACCGACTGACCGCTATCCGCACGGGAAAGCGAGACCGTTTTAAGACATTCACATCCGTTTTTACAAAATTTTGTTTGCAATCAAAAAGACTGTTATCGTACTTTCCCTTTTCTAAATGGCTTAAAAAAATATTTAATTAAAAGTCATACAGAAGATTGACCTCAACAATCAGATACAGAAAATCAAGATCAAATATCTAACTCTTCCAATATTAACAGCTATCTGCGTAGTCAAGATTCCAATATTCTAGCATTCAGGATTCAGGATTCAGGCATCTAGGATTCAATATTCATGCATCTATTGCATCTAATGTTTCTAAGCCTTCTGACGATAACACACTTGATATTTTATAAATAATTCAGAATGCTATTGTACATTTTAAAAATGTATAGTAATTGTCAAAAATGTATAGTAATTCTTCTTTGCCCCGAAATATTATTCAATATAGTAGAAAATACAAACTATTTCAAATTATCTTTGTCTGTATTGAATCCACATTAAAAAAAAAAAGTTTCGTTGAAGATATCTTGAATGAAGTATGTACTATTTTTAAGGACATTGTTAATATATTTGAAACATTAGGAACTGAATATATAAGATTAAAATTTCTAGAAAATAATAAGTGTTACATTAAACCTAGTATTCTTTTTTATAGGAGAAAAATCAGTTCCTGCAAAAACAAAGAAATTTTATGAAGCAAACATGACTATTGAAAAGTGTAAAGAGCAAAAAATATAATTGCGTGAGATTTTGAAGCAGTTTTTGTAATTACCAAATGTATTTCATGATATTATTTCATACATGCAAGAAGAAGAATTACACTTTGACAGAAATGTACGTACTATTATACAACGCATCACGTGACTTTAGGGCTAGCACTGATACATATCTTAGGATGTCCAGTTTTTTTTATTTGGTGGAGGATGATTTTTCGATATCACAGCATGGGATTCTGGGTTCAGACTTCTTTAAACAATTTCAAGTAAATGTAAATTATCAAGAAAATCAATTAGAATGAACGATATTATTATACCTTTTGAATTAAAAGATGAACAAGAAGAAGAATTTATAATTCCTGCTAGGTCTATTTCACAAATGCATATTAGAGTCGCGAATTCAGAATTAAAAGAAGGATATGTCCCGCGATTAATTGTGACAAACAGTAGCTACTTAGTTGATGCTTTAGTTACAGTTAGGGGACAGTAAAGTTTATCTACAAGTAATAAAAGAAGAAGAAAGGATATTAATTCCCACAATTGAAATATATAAATTTGAAACAAATGATAAAGAAATTTCAAATTCCATGAACTCAAATGCAAGCTCAAATACAAACTCATATGCGAACTCTAATTCAAATTAAAAATCAAGTTCAAATGTTAATTCAAATGAAAATCTTCTAATACAAATTTCAATACAAGCTCGAATTCAAGATCATATTTCCATATAAATCCAAATAAAAGAAAGAATAAAATAACTGATGCATTTGAACAGTTAAATAATGAAGAGCATGAACATGTTGAAAGATTAATAAAGAAAAGTGCCGATTGTTTTCATTTGCCCGATGAAAATATTAATCAATACAAAATCAATACAAATATTTTAAAACATCGCATTCAATAATAAATGAGATTCCAATAAACACTAAACAACAGAGTAATTCCAGTAATTCATAAAGACGATTAAATTAACAGACAAGTAAATGAATTATTAGAGCAAAATATAATTAAACCATCAAAATTACCTTATAATACGCCTGTGTGGATAGTTCCTAAGAGGCCGGACTTGAAAGGAAATAAGAGATGGAGACTGGTGTTAGATTTCCGTGACCTAAATGATAAGACAGTAGGTGATGCGTATCCACTCCCAAACATAATAGAAATACTTGATCAACTGAGTGGTGCAAAATATTTTTTTGTACTGTATTTGACCTTGCTTCAGGTTTTTATCAAATTAAAATGCATCTGAATAGTTATAAAATAACATTTTTTACCCTCCATTGTCATTATGAATTTGATAGAATGCCCCTTGGACTTAAAAATGCCCCTACATTTCAAAGATTAATAGATTTAGTTTTGACGGAAATGCAAGGAAGCGAAATTTTTGTATACTTAGATGACATAGTATTATATGCTAGTTCGTTAACAGAATACGCAATTAAATTTGAAAAATTAATTTCACGATTAAGAGAAGCAAATTTAAAATTACAATCAGACATGTGAATTTTTAAGAAGGGAACTAACTTATTTAGGACATATAATTGCAGAAAACGGAGTCCGACCTGATCCTAAAAAGGTTGAAGCAGTTCAAAATTTTCCAATTCCTAAAAATGCAAAAAATAAAACAATTTCTTAGATTAGCTGGATATTATCGAAGATTTATTAAGGGATTTTCAAAAGTAGCTAAACTGTTAATTAATTTACTAAAAAAGATAGAGTTTAAATGGGGAAATAAAGAACAAGAATGTTTTAATACATTAAGAAATGCATTATGTGAAGAATATTACAGTATCCTAATTTTATAAAACCTTTTCTTTTAACTACTGACGCTTCTGGAACAGCAATAAGTGCAATTTCAAAGACAGATTGAAAAAGATCAACCGATTAATTACATTTCACGAGTATTAAATAAAGCAGAGAAAAATTATTCGACTATAGAAAAAGAATTATTAGCAATTGTATATGCTCAACATTTTTGACCTTATATTTATGGTAAAAAATTTTTCTTAATTATTGATCATTAACTTGGCTTCATAAATTGAAAGATCCAACTTCTCGTTTAGCAAGATGGAATAAAATTGAAATAAAATTGAATATGATTATGAAATAATATATAAACGAAAAATTAAGGGAAAAATTATTGCTAATGCTGATCTAGAAACCCTACGACAAATATCCTATATATCCAATACAACTTCAACCGATAAAATAGAAGAGTGTCCAGAGAATGAGGAAACAAGATACAGAAACGCAAATCCAAAAACTTCACCATCTTCATTAAGAAGAGGAACAATGATGGAGGAATCAGAGCCATTAGTTTTAGAAATGCAAACGCGTAATACAGAAAAGGCAGAAGGAGAAAGCGTGCTATTTATTAAAAAAAGAATTAAATGAATCTTTATTTTATAAATATATATTTCAGGCAGAAATACATAATAACTGTTGTACTCCGGATGGGCTACAACGATAATATTAGGGATAGTCGGGTTCGTTAAGCCTGAGGAGTTGGGATTCCGAGCAGGATCAAAAGAATGTAGGGATCTTCTTCTTGAATACACTAATACACTTTCTTTATTTTAATTGATTTATTTAATAAATGCACAAATTCTTGAGATTAGTATTTCTTAGTTTATTATTTTACACACGGTTAAACGTCGGCGGGCGGCTCGGCGCGTATCGCATTACTCTGGCGGCCGACGACCGAGTATGTCACCTGAGATGCTGATAGTATGGCTCGCGTGAACTTCGCCGCGCTTTTGCAATATCTTGTGCAATGTTTACAATAATGATTCCGAACGACACGTTATTCTTGACTTTCCCGACTCCGCCTTGTGTAATCGGTTATATAGTCTGATCGATCAGCATTCCGATCGGTTGCGTCGATCGGTTGCGTGATATTGATTGATCAATATTACGCTCGGTTTGATCATCAAATTTAGGAATTTGCTGATAGGTTTTTTGCAATGTTCTCGCGTGATGCATTTCTGCGGTCTTTCGAAAGACTGGTCGCAATTTCGGCGGTCACACATTTGTCGTCTTTCGAAAGACTTTTCGAAATTCATGCGGCCTAATTTTGTTGCCATGCGGACTACTTTTATTATTGGTTGTAGGTCTGGCTACAACATAACTCACTCAATCAAACAAACGAAACTGATGATACAGAAAGCTTATTTAATAACAACACAGAAAATAATATACAACAAAACTCAACACTAGATTCAGAAATTTCAAATTATGAAGATGCAGAAAGTTATGATGAACCAAATTTATAAACTTATAATAATACAAATTTACAGATAAAAATACCACCAAATCTTTTACAGATACTTGATAATTTAACAGGAAAATAACAGGAAATTTAACAGGAAATAATGAAATTAATCAAGAAATTCAAGAAAATTTAATGCCAGAAAGTAAAAATGAAGAAAAATAAAAATTATCCAAGGATTGACCAAATTTTTATTGACTACGTTGAAGAAGACAATGAAAAAATTTTGATGAAGACGAAGACAATGACAATGAACAAGATATAGACAATGAACAAGATATAGAAACTTACAATGAAATGACTTTTGACGAAATAAATGATACAATTGAAAGACAGATAATGACACGCGGACAAAAGCAAAGTATAATAAACAGTCGTGACAAAATTTTTATGCAAAAAGGAAATTATTTATACATTTTAACTGCAAACGGTAAACCTTGTGATGACGAATCAAAAACATTACAAAGTAGAAATTTAATTTCTAAAATTAAAGAAGGAAAATTAGGAAATATCGAAATAGTAAAGAA
>NW_011933657.1:109623-122766 GCF_000187915.1 Pogonomyrmex barbatus | reverse complement strand
CATGTTTTAGCGGAGAAGAATAGAATTTTAAACACAATGGCTCGTGGCGTAATAGGAGAACCTTATCTCAAGGAATTACTCTCTCATCTTCTCGACGAAAATTCTTTACATAAAATTACTGAATCTGCATGGAAGAAAATTTGGAGAACATTTTTACGTATCGGCAATGCAAGTGCAGGACTGATTGGATTATATTTCTGCATAAGAACAATGAAGTTAATAAGACACATTAATTCATGGTTATGCACTTCACACAATTTATGATTGGTCAGTATATCTCATCGGAGTGCTTTGGGACTCAGTTACAAATTTATTATTACATCTGGCCAAACGAAAACTACAAGAAGAAAGAAAATCAGAAGAAAGAAGACTAGAAGAAGGAAATCGACAAATGAATGTACAACAAGAAATAACACAAATACCTGCAACAAACACAAATTGAAATAGAAAATGAAAATTCAAGTCAAACTTTTATCCACAATGAAGCTCAAACCTTGTACCCGCGATTGTAATAGTAAGAAGAAAAGGACCGAAGGACCGCACGAAAGGCGAATCCTATATCGATTGGTCAAAACATAAACAAAATATGTTATCAATAATATAATAATATTATCGATAAATTAAGATAACACTCAAGAGCAAATTCTTACGGAAGAAATTATAATCACTAGAACATATGGAACAAACTTGGAGCTGGAAAAAACTTTGATTGAAATAAAAATAACTACCTTCTCATAGCAAAAAATAAATAAATAAATAAACAAAACAAAACTAACAAAAAAAGAAAAAAAAAGGAAAAAGTGGAGCATATTTCGCATGTTTTGTATATTTCGCATTTTATTAACATAATAAAAATTATTAGTATAATTAATATATCTTATAAATATATGTTCATTTAAAAATAAAAAAAGAACAATAAATAATAATAATAATAATAAAAATAATAAAATATATAAAATAATAATAATAATAAATATATATAATAATAATAAATAGTTAATTTTTGCGTTATTAATATAGAAATAAGAAAATTTTGTACCAGGATTAACTAGTATTATTCATACGGTACTATGACTTAAGGGGGGAAAGTGTCACGATTATCTTATAACTTTAAATGAAAGAATGCGTGCTGTATGATAAAAATATTGATTTATTGATGTATTGATTGAATTCCTATTGGTAGCAGATTACGCCTGTTGTCAACGGAGATTCGGATGACACCTCTGAGAAAGAATCTTTCCCTTCTTAATTATGCGTTCGGAAATAGGAAATGAGAAGCTCAAGCGAGGGGTTCACATTATTTCTATCTATAAATATGAGTGCGGAGAAAGCGCTTTAATTCCAGTTTCAATTAGAGTTTTATTCTCGTTTTGTTTGGGGCGCAGTTATTGTTAAAGTCAAAGAATATTTCAGTCACGGTCATAAGTCTGGTGTAATTATTGTCATTATCCTTGTTATAAGTAAAAACCTTAGGGTTGAATTTTTAAATTTATAACAAATTGCTGTTTGTAATAATTCTCTTAGGAGAATTTAAATCTATCTAATTTAAAACCCTCTTTAACTTAATAAAGGTAATTTTAAATTCGAACAAATAGTAAAATTGAAATCTTATTCTTCTTTCTTAAATATCTCTTGACCTGAAATCAAGAAAATAATTCTAAATCCAAATTCGATCGTTGACAAAAGCGTAGCGTACCAGTTAGTTGCAGCCAATGATGTTGTAACTAAATCATTTGAATTTAGAGTTTTAATAATAAATAATTAATTTCCAAAAGCATTCATGCCCAAAAGAGGGAGGCGCAGAATTCAAATAAAAAGATTGAGATTTCAATTAAATTAAACGATAATTTCGAATAAAGATCTCTTTCCATATTATTCCTAATATTATTCCATATTATTCCTAATATTATTCCATATTATTCCTAAAATTTAAAGAATTGGAAAGACAACTTAAAATTAAAGTAATCAAACAAATTCCTAAATATAAATTGAATAAAATTGATTTTGAAATAAATTATCCAAATTACAATCGAATTAATAGAAAAGAGCTGCATACAAAATTTATAAAATTCGTTATCTATTTGAGGTTGATTAAATCACAAATCACGGTCCAATTCAAGAGTACTTAAATATATTAATCCAAAAACGGACATTCAGAACATAACACAGATAACAATCGTAGTTTTTCATTGTGCATTGAATATCAGTAACATTAAAATTTTAACTTGGACCTGATAGCAAATTTACTTACCTCAAGTAACATACCGCTTTGATCAAAATATTCTGCAACTGGCATAACGTTCCTGTAAAAGTTATGCAACTCCATTCTAGCTAATCCAATAATAACATGGCCAAGTTGCGCGCCGAAATCAATTTGTCTCTCCAGCACTTCTTGTCTCCACGATACAAGAATGACACCATTAACGATTTTTATCTACAAAAATTTTATATACATCGCTCTTTAGATTGATAATTTATTATTTAGAATATTACATATGTAATATTTTGAATTGTATTGAAAAACAATTCAATAATTTGATGAATAAATAAATTATATTAAAAAAATGAGGAATATTTACTTTTTCTGCATATTCTACTACATCGCGCATATTTCGTGGATATCCGCTTACAAGAAAAACTTTCGCTTCTGGAGACATTTTCATTTCAAGCATGAGTACTTCTGTAACAGTCTTGCTACTAAGTTGTCCAAAATCTTGCATATCTATATAAAAATGGTTAAAATATATAACAACATTGCAAAAATTTCTTATTTATAAGTATTATTATTTCGATTAAAAAGTTTAAGACGTAATTTATATATTCTTATAAATTCTGTTATATAAATTAAAACAAAAAACTCAAAAATTAAAATAAATAATTAGTCATCAATAAACTCTCTAAATGATAAAACAATTAATACAAAGTAAACGGCTAATAAGAATCAATTGCGGATATTAGTGCGTATCATTTTAAGAATAATCAAATACATATTGTTCAAATAATAATTAACGAACATTTCGGCTCATTTTTTGAGCCATTTTTAGCGCAAATTAAAGTTCTTAGGAAAGTTATAGGAAAACAATCACAAAAACAGGTATTGATGGCAATCAGTTAAATTGTGGTTCCTTGGTAATATCCAATGTTCTCAAACAAATCGTCCAAGAACCCAGTTGCATGACCGGATGAAACTTTGATGGATATGCAAAGGATCTGCGAAATTTTGATGAAAATTTACAATATAAAACAAGACGCGTAACAACGACATTAAGCAGGAAACACATCGGAACTTACCACAAAACCGCATCACACTGAGAGCAAAGAAAAGTCGAGATATCAATAATATATGAATGCAACGAAGGTTGAAATATAAAATGTTCATTAAAAGTCAATAAATAATTATAATATATGTAAATAATTATATATTCAAAAGACGGTCCAAACTTTAAAACGTGTAAGTAAACAAGTATAAAATAAAAAGAGAAAAATATAAAAGAATAAGAGTAACTGTCAAATCAGCGGCCAGGAGTGGAACAAAGCTTACAGTGGAAAACAATGTAGATAACAATAACCAAAAACAAGAAGAATAATAATGTAATGTTATTATTAATTGTTTAGAAAAATAAATGCATAATCCAACAATTCGGTGCCTGTTTTTAAATTTAAACCGTTCTTTTTATGTGTATCATCTCAGATATCATTCGCTTATTATACGATCTTTCTGCATCCAGAATCTCAATACCATCTCAATCAAATTTATGATAACAATCTATGTTCCGTGATTACGGAATAGGTAGAAGAATAACGAATAACGTGATTACGATGTTCGGACATTCTAGTATTTAATAGTCGTCCTATCTGACCAATATAAGATGCATCGTAATTTTATTAGACAATTAATTTTGTAAACAATGTTGCTTTTTTGTGAATTTGACAAAGGATTTTTGTGTGACAAAGAACTTTGACAATGTCCCGGAGTTTATTCGTATTGTAAAATTTTAACTCAGAATTTTTAAAGATATTAAATTTTTCTGAGATAGAAATATAAGGAATGGTAAACCAAACAAGTTGATCATTTTTGTCTGTAGTCAATATATCATGATTCGATTCATGTATCTGTTGTATTTTTTTAATCGTTTATTAATGTTATGAAAAATAAAATTCTTTGAAATCATTATCAAGTAAAGTATTGATGAAGGTTCTTTTTCTAAAATTGTGGATACGAGAGTAAATCTTGTCAATTATAAAATTATGTCTCTCTTTTGGAAGATGGAGTGTTGCGACAAAAAATTTAAGAAGCTACCAGAAAAAGTTGGTTTCTGATACCAATCACAAATAATTAAGTTATTTCTATATAATTAAAGAGACATCTAAGAAATTGATTTTATCTCCTCCAATCTCTATTGTAAATTGTAGTCTGTGGTGGAACCCGTTAAAATAATCTAAAATCTGTTTGGTGGCAGAAGATGGAATCGCATAAGAATGTCGTCAACGTATCTAAAATAAAATGATACCCGAAAGGAGATTGTCGCAAGTATCCCACCTTCCAATTCCTGCATGACTAAGTCAGCAATTATTGATGAGAGAGGAGAACTCATCGGCATGCCGAAATTCTGTTTATAAATTACGTTGTCAAAGGTAAAGAAAAATGTAGAATCTAAGAAACAGCAAACCCAAAAATTTGTCTTCAAAAATATCACAATTATTAGAAATAAAGTGCCATCTTTATAACAAGCATTGTATGGCCAAATCAGTAGGAACGTTGATGAAGAGAGAAATGACATCTAAAGATATCGAAGAGAGATCGTTGTCAATAGATGTTCCCTGTAGGATTTTGACCAATTCAAAGCTACTAAGAATATAGCTAAGAGCTTTAGGTAAATTCTTAGAGATGGAAGTATTAGAATTTAGCATGTTTAAGATAAAAATGGAAAGATTTCTAATTTTCTTTGTGTTCTAGCAGAGTCAGGAAGTTTTTTAATATTACTCTCTATGCATTTCATGAATTCGAAAATGGTTCTTTTTCTGCTCTTGTTGACAAGAGGTAAAGAGAAATTTTCTCCCAGTTGTAACAGGACATTGGATGTTGTTCGGAATAGGAGACGAGGATAAATTGATAAGCCACTGGGAATTAGAAGAAAAAAATTGAAAAAGGAGAGGTAATGCTACTGAATTCATGAGAATTCAATGTAACAGCGATAACATTATCTGGATAACTCCAGTAGAAACGATCAATTATCATTAGTTGAATTATCTCTGATTAACGAAGTTTATATTATGACAAATTGTGGATAGAGATTCTCCTCATGTAATAAAAATATTATATCTTTCTCGTCTTACTTTCTATGGGGTTAACACCCCATTTCTCAAAAGAGAAGCATAATCTTGAATATAGTGGACAAGATTTTTTTACTCTCGCATCCAGAATTTCATAAAATGAACCTAAGTTCATTATCAACACTTTATTTGACAGTTACTATCCGAAGAACTTTATTTTTGATAACATTAATAAATGATTAAAAAATCTAATACACAAATAGAATCGAGTCATGATACAACGACTAAAGAAAAAAATGATAAAACTGTTTGGTTTACCATTCCTTATATTTCTAATATCTCAGAAAAATTTAATAATATCTTTAAAAATTCTGAGATAACATTTTACAATATGAATAAATTCCGGGACATTGTCAAAGTACAGAAAAATTCTTTGTCAAATTTACAAAAAAGCAACATTGTTTACAAAATTAATTGTCTAAATTACGATGCATCTTATGTTAGTCATATAGGTCGACTTAAATACTAGAGTGTCCGAACATCGTAATCACATTACTCGTTATTCTTCTACTCACAAAACATAGATTGTTATCGGGACATGAATTTGATTGGGATGGTATTGATATTCTGGATGCAGAAAAATCATATAATAAGCGGATAATATCTGAGATGATACACATAAAAAGACAAAAAAATGATCTAAATTTAAAAACAGATACCGAATTGTTGAATTATGCATACTTTGTTTTTCTAAACAATTAATAATATTACATTATTATTCTTCTTGTTTTTGATTATTGTTATCTACATTGTTTTCCACTGTAACTTTGTCATTTCACTTGGCCGCAGACAGTTACTCTTATTCTCCTATATTTCTCTCTTTTTATTTTATACTTTTTTGTACATGTTTTAAAGTTTGGGTCTTTTGACTAAATAGTCATTTATACGACTTTTAATGAACATTTTATATTTCAACCTTCGTTGAATTCATATATTATTGACATCTCAACTTTTCTCTGCATTGTAATGTGGTTCTGTGGTAAGTTCCGGTGTGTTTCCTGCTTAAGGTCCTTGTTACGCGACTTGTTTTATATTCTAAATATCATCAAAATTTCGCAGATCCATTACATACTTAACGAAGTTTCATCCAGTCATGCAACTGGATCCTTGGATGATGATTTGTTTGGGAATATACGTTGGGTATGTTGTAGCCAGGTCTACAACCAATAATAAAAGTAGTCCGCATGGCAACAAAATTAGGTCGCATGAACCTCGAAAAGTCTTTCGAAAGATTACACAAATGTGTGACCGCCGAAATCGCGACCAGTCTTTCGAAAGACCGCAGAAATGCATCGCGAGAACATTGCGAAAAAGCTGATCAGCAAATGCCTAAATTTGATGATCAAACCGAGCGTAATATTGATTAATCAATATCACGCAACCGATCGACGCAATCGATCAGAATGCTGACCGGGCATCGATCAGACTATATAACCGGTTACACAAGGCGGAATAGATAAAGTCGGGAAACAATCAAACATATCGTGTCGTTCGGAATCGTTATTATAATTATCGCGCAAGATATTACACGAGCACAGCGAAGTTCACGCGAGCCGTACTATCAACGTCTCAGGTGACATATTCGGTCGACGGCCGCCAGAGTAACACGATACGCGCCCGCCGACGTTTAACCGTGTGTGAAAGAAATAAAATAAGAAATACTAAATCCAAGAAATTGTGCAATTGTTAAATAAACCAAGTAACATAAATAAAGTGTGTTAGTGATTTCAAGAAGATTTCCTTCCATTCTTTTGATCCTGCTCGGAGTCCCAACTCCTTAGGCTTAACGAACCCGACTATCTCTAAAATTAACGTTGTAGCCCATCCGGGGTACAACAGGTATTACCAAGAAATCACAATTTGACTGATTAATTAATATCATCAATATTTGTTTTTGTGTTGTTTTTATGGCTGTTTTCTTATAACTTTTCTAAGAATATTAATTTGCGCTGAAGATAGCTTAAAAAATGAGCCGAAACATTCGTTAATTGTTATTTGAACAACATATGTATTTGGGTTGAACGTTATTAAAATGATACGCACTAATATCCGCACTTGACTCTTATTAGCCATTTATTTTGTATTAATTGTTCTATTATATAATTTATATCAATGATTGAATTCTTGACAATTGCAATTCTTTAACGACTTTTGTCAATTATAATTTTTTTGTTGATGTCTAATAAATTAAAACTTATTTAAAATAAATAAAGGATCCCGCAAGTTAATTTATTAGTAGACATCAATAAAAAAATGATAATTGACAAAAGTCGTTAAAGAATTGCAATTGTCAAGAATTCAATCATTGAAGAAATAAAACTATGCGGGTTTCTCTGTGAAATTAACTGAAACTTTAGTATATAGTTATAGTTCATTACTTACTGATCATAAATTTCCTTAGGTACAAAGTTTAAAAATGGCTAGTTTTTCTGTTAGAAACATTTGAAACGTTGTATTTTATCATTATTTTTGAAATGTTTCAAATTAATTTTTTATAATAAATCGAGAGATTTTAAATAATAATATGCGATTTACCTAAAAATTTGAGAAAAGTTTATGTGTACATGTGTACATGTGTTTGTCTGCGCAAGTGTGTGTATTTGTGTGTGGCGAAAGGGGACTAAATAGTATGCTATCATTTAGTTCTAAAAACACATATTCTAAAATCTTGTGGTAACAACAAATAATAACACCGTGCGTGCGTGTGTGCATGCGAGAAAGACTGAGTAAGTATGTGAAAATTACCAATATATACTAATATAAGTATGTATTACTTGTTATTACTCCAACATTTTAAGATATGTGCTTTTAGAGCTAAATAATAGCATACTATTTAGCCCTCTGCCTCCACACACAAATACACACACATGCATAGGCAAACGCATAGACACATAAATCTTTCTCAAATGTGTAGGTAAATCACATATTATTTTCTAAAATCTCTCGATTTATTATATGAAACCAATTTGGAACATTACATAAATAATGAAAATACTACGTTCCAAATGGCTGTAGCAAAAAACTCAGTCATTTTTAAGCTTTGCGCCTAAGGAAACTTTTGATCAATAGAGCCAAAAACTATATAACATATATAATATATATACATATATAATATATATATAACATACCAAAATTTCAGCCAATTTCACACATGGCTAAAGACTCGTGGTTTTGTGCGGGATCTTTTACTTACAAGGAGTGGATCGCATCTGTCCCCCTCTCCCGACTTTAATGAGCTTCGAGTATGTTAAAATATGGGCAAAATTAAAAGACACATATTTTTGTTATCTGCGTTCTCGAACGTTAAGGAAGTGAAACCATCCCTTGAAGAAAATCGGTTTTTTTTCCTGAGTAAATATTCACTTATTATATTTTTATCTTGATTTTCATTTAACCATTAAAGATATAAAAAAAAGTTTTAAATAAAAGTTTTACGGCGACAAGTGTTTTACTTTACAATGATTCAGTCGAATTTTTGAAAAATGATATATTTTCGAGTCCCTCCACCTCCCCAATTTTCAAAAATTTTTAAATTTTTATACGGACATAAATAGCATTTTAAGTTGCTAAATACAACAATATAAAAAGAAAGTCATTTTTCGAAATCGCATTTTTGGGAAATGAGTGAAAAATATCTCTATATACGCGCTCCATACGCATTCGTCTCATATCTCGTTGGCTGCGCGGGACAACGTTAAAGATGAATATGACACTGTTTGTCAGTACAGTAGCAACAATAATTATTGAAATAAGATTTTTTATACTTTTTTATACTTTTTTAATTTTGTTTTATGCTTTTTAAATACATATTATATACATATACATATATAATATAAATATTTTAAATTTTGGTTATAATAATAATAATCATCAGATTAAACTTATATCAGACAGTTTGTATAAATTAACAAGAGGAAAGAGAGGTCAGTGAACAAGTGAAAACGAAGTAACGTGACAAAAACAAATTTGAGTAAACAATACTTATTGTAAAAGCAGCAATTAGCTGAGTTATTTTCAAATTTCATATTGTCCATTTCGGCTTCGCGGAGCGAAGAAATTGCCTTCTTCGGCAATTTTTCTTAATAAAAACGAACGCGAAAAACAAAGCGGAATTGTAAATGCATAAAAACTGATTCGGTGAAATTATAGAACGCGCCACATTTAGATTCAAGCGCAAATAGATAAAAGATTATAAAAATGTGAATAATATAACAATTATAAGAGTAAAATTAAGAGTTAACAGTCAGACGCATAAGTTTTTATGTATTACAATTCCGCTTTGATTTTTATCGTTTTTATTAAGAAAAATTGCTGAAGAAGGCTCCGTGAAGCCGAAACGTACAATATCAAATTTATATTGAAGGTGACTCTGCTACTCGAATTTGTTTTTGTCACGTCATTTCGTTTTTGCTCGTTCATTGGCCTTTCTTTTCTCTTATTAATAATAATCATAATCATGAGCATAATCATAATCTTAATAATGATAGTGGGTTTGTTAAATAGTATTCAAATATTTTTGATGATATATCAAAAAATGTATGCAATATGCAATATGTACCGTGGGCAATTAAAAACAAATTACAAATAAAGAAATGATTATTTTTATAAAATATCGTTTATTTAATTTTAGTTGTACGACAGCTATTGCAGTGCTTACGACAACTGCTACTGCAATGTTTTGAATATATCTATTGATCAATATTTATATTTCGTATCTTATCTTATAATATAATATCTTATAATTTCTTATTATCGCAACACTACTTAGGAAAGATTTGTGGAGATATAGTTTTATTTGCATACATTGTTTACATAAGCATCAGGTGAAACTTTAATAAAAATTTCGAAATCCTTGTTTCATTCCTTCTTCTTGAATTTGTCGTACCACTTTTACAAAATTCAATTGCTTTTCTTTTATATTCTACCGAGATATTATCGTTACATTTTTTACACTGTATGCGTAATTTTCTTCGTCGTCAGTGAGTTTTATTTCTTCTGCATCTGGTATAAAATGCGGTTTGAAAATCCAATGATTTTTCCTCTTCCATTTTATGTTAATTATTTAAATAATTACTTATTTAAATAACTAATTTATAATGATGTTACGTCCGGGGGACTTCACGAATTTTTCTTTTTCGGAAAAAGATAATAGTTGCTAATCAGAAAACGAAGCGCCTCGAACGATCTAGAAAGACCCTAAATAAATATACAAAAATTCCTCCCGCGATACATCTCGCTATCAAAAAATAATTCTTTGCGAACGACAGTTTTGTCGGCGCCGAAAGATTTATAACATACTGATAAAATTCGAAATATTAACAAAATCAAATTCTTGACGGATGAGAAATGCGTCGGATCGTTCGAGGATGACACCCCCAAACTAGTGGAGAAACTAAGGAAACGCCAATCAAGAAGAAGCAATTAGCGTTGGCGCGCACACCAAATGAATAATTGAGGGTGTGGAATGGCGAATGAAATTTTCACTAACAAATTCCATCATTCGCTAAAAAATCCGAAAACATAAAAACAACTACAATTCACAGAATACCGCTCCCCCTCCTTCCCCTCGCAATTTTTCAAACTCATTCGACATCATTCGACATCATTCGACAAGCCAACACGGAAATTCATCACGCCCTCAGATATTCCCATCCTTCCAGAACCCTTTATAAATCGCAATTTGGAGAGGATCGCTCTCTCTTCTCTTCACTCTACATCTTCAAGGACAGGACCATTCGAAGCTATTACTGAAATATTTTCAGTTAGAATCTGTGCATGAACTTCATTTTCCGTGTGACTCATGATCCAGCCAAGGCATCACAGCTCTCGTCTACCATCTGTGGCGCCCCGCCACAGCAAAAATAAGTCCATTTTTATCATTTTTTTCCGCGGTTGACTGGCTATTTGGTTCGCGATTTTGACTTAATTGTTTCCTTAAATCACTTCAATATTCCAAATTGGCAAGCCACCGTCTGACTCGATGAAACTGCCTTCCCCGATTCCTCAACATTCCAAATTGGCAAACCGCCGTCTGACTCGATGAAGCTACCTCTCCCGATTCCTCAATTCTTTTACCTCTCTCAACTCATTCACTCTCTCTCTCACCTAACTCTTATGTTTACATAATGAACCAAACGAAAGCCATCCCGAACAAACAAACGAAGCGGGCATTGAGACATTGTCGGAAGAAACAAAACAAGCGGATTCGTTGCAAAACCGAACACGCCGAGGAACTCGCGGAGCGGTTAATCAAGATAGAATCAAGATTCGCGAATATTTCTTTATAAGAATACGCCACCGCCCTCCGCTCCATGGCTAAATTCGAACATCAATGCACTCCAGAGGACTTCGACGTGGAAAAGTTCTATCATCTCGTCCGCCAATTTTCTCGCTCTCCCACTCATCCACCACCGGGAGCCTTTTACATAAAAAGAAATTTAAGCCCGACAACCAGTTTTGGGAACAAATCTCAAAACATCAACTTCACGATACTATCTCAATATATATTTCTCGTGACCCTCTTCCCTATCTCGTGAAAACTTTCCGCAGCGCTCACCCTAATCCTTCGCCACATCTTTAATTCGATCCCGTCGATATGTTCGCAATAACCAACTTTTTGCCCCAATTAGAGCAATTGGGAATTTAAAGACTGAATTTTCAGCTATATAAGTTTTGTATTATAAATGAAAGTTTGTACCGGATTTTCAATTATATAAGTTTTTTTGTAAATAAAAGTTTGTACCAGATTTTCAATTATATAAGTTTTGTAAATGAAAGTTTGTACCGGATTTTCAATTATATATTTTGTAAATGAAAATTTTGTACCGGATTTTCAACTATATAAAGTTTTGTGTATGAAATTTTTGTAAACAAAAATTTTCCATATTCAAATGTACACTCTAACATTTGTGCTACTTCGTAAGAATGTAGAGTTAAGATGTTGTATTTCCCTTTTTTTTTTATCATTAAATCGTAGTTAAGTTAAGTCCGAATTGCTTTTCTATTTATTTACTTAAAGAAAAATCTTCTCCCGAATCATTCATGGCTCCCTGAAGATCGCACGAGGTCCATCCCTGGTTAAAGAGATTCGATTCTCTGACTTAAAACGGACCACCGACCGCGCTAGCGCAGGTAAGAGATATAACGACGTTGACCCGTAGCTATTGTGCTCTTAGGGCACGTTCGACTCGCGGATCGACCCCACGACGTCGATCCGGGAGAGCAACAACAGTTCCGCCCATCCGAGTTACCCCCTTCTGACCAATCTCTCCTCTCAAATCTCGAACGCAACAATGAATTTAATATATTTTTGTAATAACTGATTATTTTACAAAAAATTTGTTGAACAAGAAGGATAAATAATCTTGTATAATATATATAGAGCATATATTACTATAAAAATATATTACTACTAAAAATTTTTTAAAAATATCAAAATTAATAAATTATTGATTAAAAAATTCTTAAATTCTCAATTAAAATTAATAACTATAATTTCAATTTAAACTATTCATAAATTTAAAAAATCTATGAAAATATAAACAATAAAAATAAATATAACAATAAAAATTTGCATAACTTTTTTTTAAATACGTATTTATTTATTAAGCTTGTATCACTTATATTAATGGATAATACTTTAGAGAATGAAATTAATTATAAAATTAATTATAAAACTAAGAAATCGCTGCGATTTGTATTCTTTTATACTAATGTACATGCAAACAACGCTCATGTAAATAACAATACTACAAAATCTGATATCACTATAAAATTACCTTTTTAAAAAAGTTTAAAAAGGGTGTCAAG
>NW_011933657.1:76515-89540 GCF_000187915.1 Pogonomyrmex barbatus | reverse complement strand
GTACGTACGTACGTACGTACGTACGTACGTACGTACGTCGTCGTCGTCTCTCTCTCTCTCTCTCTCTCTCTCTCTCTCTCTCTCTCTCTCTCTCTCTCTCTCTCTCTCTCTCTCTCTCTCTCTCTCTCTCTCTCTCAATCGCTCCAATCTGTTCGTAGCGGGTCAGTCATCTTTTCATTATTATTTGTACTGCGTAGTAATTGTTTGTAACTAGCTGAATTAAAGAATAGGATTATTTAAATTTGTGATAAATACAACTGATTCCTGATTCGTTGCCCAAGTCGACTCCCAGTGTGAATGCTTATCATTATATTTGGCGCCTCGAAAGGTAATGTTATATAAAATAGCAGAGATACGCTCAGGTGGACTGACAAAAGACAGTTATACAATAAAATATGAATGCACACAAGAACTGCAGCTAAGAAAACAGCAGAGGGTATAGAAAAGAAGCCCGAAAACTATAGATAAAAAATTAGCTAGTCAGAAAACAAAAATGGAAGAAGAACTTAGGAAAATAAAAAACAATTAAACTAATTAAACAAATTAAATGGCGAAGTAATAGAACTGCGCGCGAAACAAGAGAGATTTGACGAAATGGAATGAGAATTGCGAGAGTTACGAATAAGATATACCGAAGAACAAGAACGAGCGCGAAATTTACATGATAGCATAAATAGAAATAATGTAATGATAATCAGAGATCGTTGTATCGAATTTATTAATAGACATTCAGAGAATGAGTTTAGATATAAAAATACCGAAATTTAAAGACGAGAACAATAGACATCCGATAGAATACTTGGACGATTTAGAGAATTATTTTAACGCGAGAAATATTACGAATTCAGCGAGACTGTTAATAATTGGGAATAGCCTTGAAGGAAAAGTAAAGTTTTGGTTCGATAATAATAAATCCAAGATAATAACATTCAAGTCATTTAAGGAACAATGTAGAAAAATGTAGAACAATGTAGAAAAGCATTCTTCTCGATACTGATCCAAATGAAAGTAAAAGAGAAAATGGCAGGCTAGACGATACACGAAAGAAAATAAATCGCTCGGTGTTCTTTTCTGAACAATTAAAAATGGCACAATATTTTGAACCCAAAAATTTGAATTTCGAAATTAATTTTAAAATTGCACAACAATTACCTTGGAGAGCGCGAAAAGCATTGGCTAATGCCAATTTCGAAGATGCAGAAACAATTATCACTAGATTACAATATTTAGACTTGAATCCGAAAGATGAAATGAAGTAGATAATAAAAGAAGTAACATAAATTTTCAAATTAAAAATTTATCTCTTAAGAATAATAAAACAAATAGCAAAGAAGGAAATAGGGTATACAATCAAAATAATACATATAAAAATAAAAATAAAACATATAACTGACAGTATGATTATAATAATTGGGACTATCAAAGTGAAATAGACAATATTGGAAAAATGGAGCAAAAGTAAAATCCATAATATACAAATCAATAATAGAAATGTTAAGAAATATGCATTTATTTTATTTTTACTTTTTCATCTTATCCATGTCTCGCTCTTTCTTGTATTTCGCGCCGCGATGGCGCCACTTTATGTGTATTTTTTTTCTTATTCCCTGCGAAATGCTTACGTCGTTGACACACCCTTTTTCTCTTTCTCTCTCCCCCCCCTCTCTCTCTCTCTCTGTATTCTTACTTAAGAAAAGGCATGTTTAGTTTATGTATAATCTTTTGTTGCCTCGATTGACCATTAATAAAACGGCGATAGGTGTTTTGTGCACAGGAAGGAGTTCTGCGTGTAATAGCGCAGGTATTTTTGTATGTTAAACAATAAAGGCATTGCATAAATTCCTGTATATAGTTAAGAGGTTATGGGCTCAATCATACTTACGGCTCACTTGCAAAAGGATACATAAAAGACAAGACACAATGGCAGAGGCAATCGATCTTAGAAGCATTACAAAATTTAATGGGTCAAACTTCCAATCCTGGAAATTTCAATTGAAATCTCTATTTGTCGCCAACGGATTAACCAGCATCGGATTAACTACCATTGATGGAAGTGAACGGACGAGTAATAAACAGAATGAGTGGGACAAATACAATACCAAAACCATGGTAATTATTTCCTCAACTGTAGAATTCTCACAACTCAAGTACTACCTCTTAACTTGTGCTATTTGCGAGCAGAGAAATGGGTCAAACAAGCTGCTTCTAATGAGAAAGTTTCATGATTATAAAATGGATCAAAATGAGAATGTTGCACAGCATATTGCAAAAGTAGAGAATATAGCAACTGCAAAACTTCGGTAAGAACATATCAGATCTAACGATAATGGCCAAAATCTTAAGTAATACCCAGCAAGTTTAGTTTGTTACAGCCTGAGACAGAGTTGATGCCAACAAACAGACGATTGACAATTTGATACAACGACTTAGCAAGGAAGAAGGAAGGATAAACACTATGGATGAGGTGAGTGGAGCACTTACTGCAATGAGTTTCAAGTCAAACTAAGAAAGACAAAGAAAATCAGAGAAGATGCAGCAATCCAAAAATGAAATAACATGCTTCTAAACGTGGTCAAAATGTCAAAAACGTTGCCACATTGCAAAGGAACGTCGAAAAAGAAAAAGGGAACAAAATGTAAGAAAAAGGCCGAAAAGAAGAGAAAGGAACGAAACAATGTCTAATTCAAAACGTATTCACCGTAGAAGCTCATGTCGATGAAGTCTTAGGGTACATGGCAGATGACTCTTGACAACGGTGCATCGAAGCATATGACATTCCGTCACGAATGATTTTCAGATTTATAATCTTGCAAAGATCAGAACATTTCTTTAGGCAATGGAACAAATTGTAAGATAATAGGTCGTGGAACGCATATACGCATTAAGAGGCTTGTTAATGGTAAATGGTAAATAGTAAATGGTTGAATCGAAGATGTATTATATGTACCTAGTTTAAACAAAAATCTGTTTTCAATCAGAGCGTTATTAATAAGAATTACAAAGTCATTTTTAAGCACAATTTAGTTGAATTTTTTATGGACAACGAAATAAAAGCTAGAGGTTTAAAACAGAGTAATAATCTTTTCCGTATGCTAATTAAGGTACAGGTAAATAATGAAAGTAACGTTGTGACTTTTTTAAGTTTAAGGCGATGGCATGAGCGGTTAAAGCACATCAATCATAGATAGCAATTGAAGAAGGATGACTTAATTAACGGAGGACTAACTGTGACGATAACGAGGATCTATTCTGTGAGGCGTGTCAATACGGAAAACAGGACAGGCTAGCCTTTAAGAGCACTATTAAAAGAAAACTATTGCAAGGAGAATTCATTCATAGCGACCAATGTCCCAAAATTCCATCGGAGATTTCAGATATTACATAAGATGCCAGATATTAAATTACTAAGGATGACTGTTCAGCATATCGCGTGGTCTATTTTATAAAACACAAATCTGCTGTCCTGGATAAATTAATAGATTTCGTTATGTAATGATACGCCACCCGCGCATCGTTCTAGTATAAGTGCGACTGGGCTCCATGCCCGCTACCGAACACACCGACCGACGCGCGCGCCCAAAATACCGAACGCACCGACTGTTGCGCGCGCAATCACACACGCACTCATCACGTACGCCGATGACTTGCGCTATTTTGTTAGTGCAAAATAGCAGACGTGGCCAGTGATGCTAGATTCAAGACGAGAGTCACGAGAGAGTTAGGGAGTGGGGATGCCGCACACAAGGAGAAAGCATGTCCGTGAGACTTCGAAAGTTCGGCCGCCGTCGAGTAATAAATGAGACTAGCAAATCTAGTTCTGACTCTTCCACTCTTTATTCTCACAATTAGCCTGCTCGTTCGACGATTCTGATTTCTGACCATCGAAACGATCGCGCTTTACGATATAGGCTACGTTCGCTTTAGCGCTTACAGTTGTAAGCATTATATTAATAACATTGACATACAATGTTCGTTATATTAAAAAAAATGAAAATTATATCTGTTATTAGAAAGAGTTATATCTGTAATTAGAAAATAATAAAGAATAGATATAAGAAGATAGAAGATAGAAAAATTAGAAAAATAAAACATTTTATTATATTTTTTTGTAGTTTTGTATTTTTTTGTATTTTTTATATTTTTTAATTTTATTTTTTATTATTTTTGTTACACATTTATCTTTGTAACAAGTGTAATATGTGCACATTAAAACAAAATAAAGTCTTGTGCAGATGTGATGTTCTTTAGATATTGTATATTATTTATTTAAACTTATTGCTATTATTATTATTTACTATTATTATTAGTATTTATTAAATTTTATATATTAGTATTTAGTTAAATTTTGTATATTAGTATTTAATATTTATTTAACTTAATGCTTTAATGCATTTGATGAAACACAATTAATTATCCTTTTTATTGTTGCATATTACACCGAAGATGGACCAGCAATATCTGCAGCATGTAGGTGAAAACTTTTCTTTTGCTTTACCGAAGAGGTAACATATAATTTATCTGCCGACGTAAAAGATAAATGCTTTTCATCGAGCTTCATGTTTAAAGCAGTTTCATTTCTTGTTTTTAATGCTGACTTCAATACACAAATGGCATTTACAGTAGTCGACGATAATCTGTTTCGTTTTTTTGTTTTAACATCTGTTAAGAGGGAAAATATTTTTTCCGGAGCTTCATTTGAATTTGGGAGTGCTCTAATAGAATTGAAGCGGGCTCTTAAATTGGAATATTTGGTTTCATTATTTAAATATTGTCTTTGTAAAATCTCCTTCCACATATTATCAAAATTTAATTATAACAAATCTTGTTTCTCTGTTACTGAAAAATCTGAATTTAAGGCAAACCATTCTTTCTTTAAATCGTTTTCGTCAAAACCACCCATTCTTGCAGAAATAAAAGAAAGATCACGAAATAATGTTTCCCTACTAATAATGTTTCAGTACTCAATAAAGCTATATATGGTAAAAGAATTTTGATAAAAATGTATCACTTACTGGTAATCTTTTGAAAATTTCTTCGACTGCAGTTATGTAAAATCGCTAACAGTTCTCTCGAATAGTTGCAATCATGTTTGCGTGTCCATCCTCTATCAATTGATGAAGATATTCTTCGCACTCCGATCCTAAAAAAATATCATTTAAGAATTTATGATTTTCTGTCTTATAAAATGTTATATTTGGCTAATGTTTTAAAATTTCTGATTTTATAAAATTTGTACAAATTTCTTTTAAAAAATCAATTGATTTTGACTGTAATAGATGTATCCTCACTTTTTCAGCTTGGAAAAATGCATTAAATACATTTAAAAAATGTAATGTATATTTTAAGAATAGCAAATATGCTTTTGTATCTATATTCTGCATAACACATAACAAATTATTTGCAGATGTACCTTTCTCGCTCACGATCATTTCATTCAAAAAATGTTGTATCGTATTCCAAGATTGAAGAAGTCTGTCGATACACGCGTGGTGAGAAAGCAATCGTGTACATAACTTTACAATTTTGTGAGTCCTTTCTTCAAAACATTCACTTAATTCGGTGAAAATAGACCATTGCTTGAGAGTACAAGTTATATAGCTTGTAATTCTTTTTAAGAATTCCTCACAAGCTTGAGGCATCTTAGCACACGGCATGCGAAGCTAATGAAGCAGAATGGCATGGACATGATAATGTCAATACATTATTGCACATCTCTTCCAATTTTTTCTTGAAAAATAAATGTTTTCCGTCCATAACGGACGCATTGTCGCATGACAAGGCAACAATATTTGAAAAAGGTATTTGTAGTTTCCATATTTCATAATTAAATGCATTAAACAATTTTTTCCGCGCTGCAATCTATTGCATCAATATCAATTAATTTTACCAGTTGCGAATGAACTCCTAATGTTTCAGTATGAACGTATCGAACATGAAATGTCATCCATTTTTCACTAGAATATCTGTTGATTCTTCTATAAAAATAGAAAATTTTATATTTTGAATATTTTCTATCACACGATCCGTCTTAACTGGATATAAAACGTAATTATATTCGTACATTTTTGTCGACTCATAGTCATGCTTTTCGTTACTTTATCATGATTTATTATATTACATTAAATATGTTCGCAAACAAAAATATATTTTACGCAACAGGCTTTTCACATATATTTGCTTTTATTTCTTATATTTGCGACAGGTCAATCTTACATTCAATCAATAGTCGCAGTAATCTTTAAATTGGAGTAATTCACTCTCCTCTTCCCCCTCCATCAGATAATCATTCCCATAAGCCATCTCATGATGGATTATTTAAATATCGAATGAACATAATCGAATGAAGATTGTAAAATAGAAATTGCGAACTGTTTACGTCCTTTGAGGAGCGGAAAAAATTCGCGGAGGTTCGATATGCTGCTTTAATCGTTGAAAAAAATATTTCACACGAAAATGCAAAAATAATACTCGATTTTTTTAAAGATGTAAGCAAAGATCCTAACGTTTTGAAAAGAATGATGACTATGAGTCGACAAAAATGTACGAATATAATTACGAACGTTTTATATCCAGTTGAGACGGATCGTGTGATAGAAAATATTCAAAATATAAAATTTTCTATTTTTATAGAAGAATCAACAGATATTTCTAGTGAAAAATGGATGACATTTCATGTTCGATACGTTCATACTGAAACATTAGGAGTTCATTCGCAACTGGTAAAATTAATTGATATTGATGCAATAGATTGCAGCGCGGAAAAATTGTTTAATGCATTTAAATATGAAATATGGAAACTACAAATACCTTTTTCAAATATTGTTGCCTTGTCATGCGACAATGCGTCCGTTATGGACGGAAAACATTTATTTTTCAAGAAAAAATTGGAAGAGATGTGCAATAATGTATTGACATTATCATGTCCATGCCATTCTGCTTCATTAGCTTCGCATGCCGTGTGCTAAGATGCCTCAAGCTTGTGAGGAATTCTTAAAAAGAATTACAAGCTATATAACTTGTACTCTCAAGCAATGGTCTATTTTCACCGAATTAAGTGAATGTTTTGAAGAAAGGACTCACAAAATTGTAAAGTTATGTACACGATTGCTTTCTCACCACGCGTGTATCGACAGACTTCTTCAATCTTGGAATACGATACAACATTTTTTGAATGAAATGATCGTGAGCGAGAAAGGTACATCTGCAAATAATTTGTTATGTGTTATGCAGAATATAGATACAAAAGCATATTTGCTATTCTTAAAATATACATTACATTTTTTAAATGTATTTAATGCATTTTTCCAAGCTGAAAAAGTGAGGATACATCTATTACAGTCAAAATCAATTGATTTTTTAAAAGAAATTTGTACAAATTTTATAAAATCAGAAATTTTAAAACATTAGCCAAATATAACATTTTATAAGACAGAAAATCATAAATTCTTAAATGATATTTTTTTAGGATCGGAGTGCGAAGAATATCTTCATCAATTGATAGAGGATGGACACGCAAACATGATTGCAACTATTCGAGAGAACTGTTAGCGATTTTACATAACTGCAGTCGAAGAAATTTTCAAAAGATTACCAGTAAGTGATACATTTTTATCAAAATTCTTTTACCATATATAGCTTTATTGAGTACTGAAACATTATTAGTAGGGAAACATTATTTCGTGATCTTTCTTTTATTTCTGCAAGAATGGGTGGTTTTGACGAAAACGATTTAAAGAAAGAATGGTTTGCCTTAAATTCAGATTTTTCAGTAACAGAGAAACAAGATTTGTTATAATTAAATTTTGATAATATGTGGAAGGAGATTTTACAAAGACAATATTTAAATAATGAAACCAAATATTCCAATTTAAGAGCCCGCTTCAATTCTATTAGAGCACTCCCAAATTCAAATGAAGCTCCGGAAAAAATATTTTCCCTCTTAACAGATGTTAAAACAAAAAAACGAAACAGATTATCGTCGACTACTGTAAATGCCATTTGTGTATTGAAGTCAGCATTAAAAACAAGAAATGAAACTGCTTTAAACATGAAGCTCGATGAAAAGCATTTATCTTTTACGTCGGCAGATAAATTATATGTTACCTCTTCGGTAAAGCAAAAGAAAAGTTTTCACCTACATGCTGCAGATATTGCTGGTCCATCTTCGTGTAATATGCAACAATAAAAAGGATAATTAATTGTGTTTCATCAAATGCATTAAAGCATTAAGTTAAATAAATATTAAATACTAATATACAAAATTTAACTAAATACTAATATATAAAATTTAATAAATACTAATAATAATAGTAAATAATAATAATAGCAATAAGTTTAAATAAATAATATACAATATCTAAAGAACATCACATCTGCACAAGACTTTATTTTGTTTTAATGTGCACATATTACACTTGTTACAAAGATAAATGTGTAACAAAAATAATAAAAAATAAAATTAAAAAATATAAAACATACAAAAAAATACAAAACTACAAAAAAATATAATAAAATTTTTTATTTTTTAATTTTTCTATCTTCTATCTTCTTATATCTATTCTTTATTATTTTCTAATTACAGATATAACTCTTTCTAATAACAGATATAATTTCCATTTTTTTTTAATATAACGAACATTGTATGTCAATGTTATTAATATAATGTTTACAACTGTAAGCGCTAAAGCGAACGTAGCCTATATCGTAAAGCGCGATCGTTTCGATAATCAGAAATCAGAATCGCCGAACAAGCAGGCTTGTTGTGAATTGTGAGAATAAAGAGTGAAAGAGTCAGAACTAGATTTGCTAGCCTCGTCTATTATCCAACGGCGGCCGAACTTCCGAACTCTCACGAACATGCTTTTTCCTTGTGTGCGGCATCCCCACTCCCTAACTCTCTCGTGACTCTCGTCTTGAATCTAGCATCACTGGACGCGGCCGGGTATATAAACCGGCCGATCCACGATAAAACAACCAGACCGATCCGATCCGTTCACATTTCTGACCGATACTGAAAAAACCGAGACCGGGCATTCTTGATCTCCGCCGAGCATACTCGACACCAGGTATCATCCATCCACAAAAGTGAGAAATCGGAACAGAGCATTCTCAGTCCTCGTCAAGCATATTTGGCTCTCGCCCCTCTCGAGACAGAGCATTCTCAGTCTCAACGCTTCCTTGCTAACAATATGAGCAAACCGGGACGGATCATTCTCAGTTCCCGACAAGTATATTTGTCACTCGTTACTTCTATCTTCCACTCCAAGACGGAGCATTCTCGATCTCATCAATCTCGCCTGTACACGATCACACGGGAGTATTCTCGATCCCTGACAAGCGTACTTGTCTCTTGACTAAAATCCACGCGCAAGAGCGAGCATTCTCACACCTGGCATTCGAACACACATCAACCGCGCGAAAATATCGAGTAACGCGGCACGTTACCGACAAACCACCTCAACCAATCGCGCGCCTACGCGACCAGTAGACCCCGACACGAACCAATCGCTCGCTCCGACTCCGAGTACACTGCGCATACTTCGCACGCACCGAATTTCGAGAATTTCATGGCGAACAGCACATAACATCTGCTAACAAGCGAGCTAGACGAATCAACACCACTGTGTATCCACCTAAATTATTTTAAATAAATATAGATTCTTTTACCAAAACATCCGAGTCAAATAACTTTATTAAATTACCGAATCCGGCAACCAACGAGCACGTCCGCGCACCCGAACTCGCACGACACGCCCGGCGAGGACGGACCGTTATAGTTAATCTAGTGGAGAACAAATTTCAGAGAAAAGTTAGAACTTTACATACAGATAATGAAAAAGAATATTGCAATGAACGAATGTCAAGGTATTTATCTTCAAAAGGAATATCGCTTAAAACCATTGCTCCTTATACGTCAGAGCAGAATGGACGTGCAGAAAGAAACAATAGAACACTTGTTGAGAGTGCAAGAGCGATGTTATACGTAAAAGATCTACCTACTTGTCTATAGGCGGAGGCACTGCATGTTATGTCCTGAAACATCAACTTCAGTCAATCAAAACAAAACTCCATATGAAATCTGGACAGGAAAGGCACCACGCTTATATCACATCAAAGTATTTGATCAGAGGCCTATGTTCATATTCCCAAGCAACTCAGAAACAAGTGGGATAAGAAATCTCAGAAAACGTATTATTGGAATATCAAGCTGATTCATGCAACTACAGACTGTATAACCCAGTGACCAAAAAGATCACAGTATCAGAGGACAGAGACATCATCATTCATGAAACAAACAGCCATCTAACGAAGAATTTGAATGAAAACATAAAAGTTCCAATTGATCATGTTTTTCGATTGCGAGACGATATAATGACAAATAATAAAACCGAGAATGTTATTGAAGAAGACAAGCAAATTAATGATGAAGACAACCAACAACTCATCATTCGAATATTTAGGGACAGAAACCAGATCAAATTACCACAACGTTATGAGGTAAATATAGAATTTAATGAGCCAAAATCTCTATCAAGAAGCTTATATCGGGAAAAGATGTTGAGAATTAGAAAAAAGCAATTAACGAGGAATTCAAAGCGCAAGAATTGAATGGCACTTGGACCTTTCAGGACCTTCCCGAAATAAAGAAACCGATCGAATCCAAATAAGTCTTTCAAATAAAACATGGGATCCATGGAGAAGCCTTGCAGTATAAGACTCGACTCTGTGCGAAAGGTTTTTCATAGAAATATGAAATTGACTACCAGGAAGTATTTGCACCAGTGACTCGATATGACTCCATTCGTATAATGCTGGCTGGCCCTTACAGCAAATGAGAATCTAGAAATCGCGCAATTCGATGTTAAAACAGCATTTCTCAATGGCCGTATATCGGGAGAGATATACATGAAGGTGCCAGGAGGAGTAAAAGTGACTTTCAAAAATAAAGCTTATAAACTAGAAAGGTCTTTGTACGGACTTAAACAAGCGTCACGAGTTTGGAACAATACATTTGATTCGTTTGATTTTTTTAAAAAGATTCCATTTTACACCAAGTAAAGCAGATTCATGCGTATATACGGTAAATTCGAATAAAAAAAGATTTTAACCATTTATTTTGTACTATTATTTTTGTACTATTATTTTTAATTCTTTGTGTTAAAAACGTAGGGCAATTTTGTGAAATAATAATATTTTAAAGCTAAATAACTACTACCACTTGAATTAGAAAAAGAAATCTTCAATGGAAAGATATATATATAATTTGGTTTTTATTATTTTTAAATTAAAGATACTACTACTTGGTTTTATTTTTTTAAAATAGTGGTATATCAAATCTTTTATACAATTGAAATACATAATATGATTAAGATAGACTTGTAGCTCAACGTTTATAAGATTAACTTGGCGCCAATTATTGATATCAAATTTTTTATACAAATGTTATACATTTTTGCAATCATTTAAGGCAATGTGGAAACAAAATTTTCTTTTTTAAAGAATTAAGACTAGTATCATTTGAGAATAGGAAGATTCTTCATTAAAAATTCCAATTTTTTTAAAGAATTAAGACTACTACCACGTGGGTTAGAATAAAAGGACTCTTCAATAAAGATACAAACATACGTACCACTTAGGTTCTATTCCCTTAAAATAAAAGATATTGCCAGTTAGATTTTATTTTTTAATACATGTCACTTAAGTTTAATAGAATAACGCAATTTTTACAATAGTATTATACTTGGCACCAGTTATTGATTAAATCTTTTATATAATGACAATGATAACATTTGAGTCGAGTTGGTAAAAACAAATTTTTTTGTTTTTTAATTAAAGCTAGTACCATTTGTGTTAGAATAGGAAGACTCTTCAATGAATACAAAGATTACAAAGATACTAACACTTAGATTTTATTTTTTAGTTTGATTACGATTAGAATTGAGTTAGATACAGCAATTTCGTAACATAATTTTTTAAAAAAAATTAAAATTACCACATGGGTTGGAGTAAAAAGATTCTTTAATAAAGATACAGATACAATATAGAATCTATTTCTTTAAAATAAAACATATTGGCAATTAGATTCTATTTTTTAACTTGGTATAACAATTTCTTTTTTTTCTAGCGTCTACTATATTTGACACCCTTTCTTTTACCTTTTTTTAAAAAGATAATTTTATAGTAATATCAGACATTTTGTAGTATTAACTATCTTTCTGTGTTCGAAAAGCGCGTCTATAATTGACACCTTTTATACTTGACATTTTTTTTTCTATAATACAACAAGAGTAAATAGCATAGAAAACGAAAGAATGAGCGAGATAACATACTTACTCTTTTTCTACGTCTCGGTCGACGATATTGTTGAGTTTCGCGGCGAGTTTGATAATTGGTCATAGTTCGTTTCGGAGTGTAAGTGATGTTTAGGTATCATAATCTATTATCTTGTAAATAAGTTCTAAGAAGCAATATGAGTCATTTTGAATGCATGTATTTTTTACTGTATTGTACTTTTATTATACATATGTATATGTTTGTACTTTTTAATTTTTGATATTTTTCCTTAATTTACTTAAGATTTGTTGAAGTGTTTCAGGATATTATTTTACAATTTTTTTTTCCTGGAAATGTATAATACATGTTATATAATTTTAATACAAGTGCAATATGTTTTTTTATATTTTTATTAATATAATTGAAAAGGTAATTTAGTTTTATTAATATGTTTTTTTATACTTTTATTAATACAATTTCATTGAAAAGATGATTCAATTTTATTAATAATTATTAAGTATTTTTTTGATATATTGTTTAAACAAATATACTATAACATTATCAAGAGTTGCATAACAATCGGTACAGACCATAGTATCTGAACACTTCTAGCTTTGATTTCCGGAAAAAAGTACAAACGCGTATGTAAAAGGCCAATATCAAAATGACAGTATTTATATTGCTTCTTAGGACCTACCTGCAAAATGACAGATTGTGGCGCATAAACATCAGTTACTTACTCTAAAACAAAT
>NW_011933657.1:60336-73018 GCF_000187915.1 Pogonomyrmex barbatus | reverse complement strand
CAGAAAGAAGGCAGATGGATTCCGCATGAATTGTCCGAAGACAACAAAAATCATCAGCGTGACACTGCACTCACTTTGCTTTCAAAGTTCCGGAAAAAAGATTTTCTGCAGAAAATCATTACAGGCGATGAAAAGTGGATTCTTTATAATAATCCTAAACGTAGAAAATCATGGGTTGACTCTGATCAACCTTCGACATCGACGCCAATATCCGCCAAGAAGGTTTTGCTCTGTATCTGGTGGGATTGGAAAGATGTGTTGTATTACGAGTTGTTACAACCGGGTGAAACAATTACGGCAGACCGCTACCAACAACAATTGACCAATTTGAGCGATGCATTAGAAGAAAAGAACCATTTACTGGCCAAGAACGTCGTAAAGTGATCTTGCTTCATGACAATGCTCGACCACATGTTGCGAAAGCGACTCAGGACCATATCTTTGCGTTAGACTAGGAACTTCTCCCGCACGCGGCGTATAGACATGGCGCCTTCCGATTACTACCTATTCCGGTCGCTGCAGCATCATTTGGCTGATACACATTTCGTGAGATTTGAAGAGATACGAAAATGCATTGATGACTTTATCGCTTCGAAGCCGGTGAGCTTCTATCGTCAAGGAATTCGCAAGCTACCCGAAAGATGGCAAAAGGTCGTTGATGCAAACGGGGAATATTTCGCTGATTAATATTTTTTTATTTGTTTTTGAATAAAGATTGAATTTTACAAAAAAAAGCTCAGAACTTTTTTGTACACCTAATAAGAGCGTGCGGGGAGAAAGCGCTCGCTGGCGTGATTCATAGGACGAATAGGAAGCGTGAGCGGCGGCTACTATCCTTCTCCTCGCTGCGTGCTCCGCCCATCACCGAACGTCAGATGGTCATTGTCGTCATGTTGGGCCGTTCTACGAATCAGGCGGGCGAGCGCTTTATCCTCGCACACTCTTATTTGTGCAACTTTGATATTTAATAACTGAATATGAAAATTATTGCGAATATTAAAAAAATGGTATAAGACATTTTAATTTATCTCGCTCCCGTCTACCTTCTCACGAGTGATGAAGACAGTGCTACGGGACACCTTGTATAGTGCAATCTAAAGCTATTTTAAAATTTAGTGCTAAAAATAGTTTTAATATGACCTCGGTACGTCAAATTTTTGTATGTCAGTTTAATTTTAAAAGATCGCTCTACATTTAAGATTTGCATTTAAAATTTACAGTAGAATACATGGCAGAATAATATAATTGTATATATCATGCAATATTTTGGATGTTCGAAACTATTTTGAAATTTTTAGTTTATTAATTGGAAAAATATGTATTTAATGAAACATTATTATTATTACATTCATCAAATTTTTTATAATTATATAATTATAATTATTGACTACAAGTTTTAATTTTGATATCTAATGTATTATATAAATATAAGTGCAATAATTATATTAAATTTTATTGACAATAAAAAATTGATTTTGGTTATTAATATCAATATTATCTTTTATACAGCTTAGTTTTACATATGATTATATTGGATACTTTTTTTATTTTATATAAGTACAAGTTCAATAATCTATTAAATCTATTGAATTTTATTAAATTCTATTAAATTGTATTGACAATGGACATAAGATGATATTAAATTTTGAATAATATTTTTCTGTAAAGTTTTCTTTTTACTCCGTTAAACCAGTCCCAAGCCTGAGGTCTTATCATTCAAGAGATGAAAAAGGAGAAGGAATAAAGGAGTAACCTCTCTAAAAAAACCAGAATTCATCTGATCCGAATGATAGCACCCTGTCAGGGTTCCTGGCTGAGGTTATAGACCGAAGAAAGGGAGGATCAGTCCTTAGAGTCATGAAAGACAACCAGTCTAAAGGAGGAAAATCTTGATTAAAAACTACCTATTCCTACAGGTTAGGGGTTTAGACGTCAGACCAGTTCCCTATCTTAGAAAAATTTTATTCTACTAAAAAGCCTAGCAACAGTCTCGGATATAAGGATGGAAGCAATGGTAAACAGATCAGGCTACGGAAAAGGATGATGAGTATCGGGACATAGGACATACAAGGGCTCAATTAAAAAAATAGACGAAATTGTCACAGAAATTAACAACCTAAAAATGGATATCGTCGTATTAACGGAAACTAAAAAAAAGGGACAAGACATAGAAACTACGTTCCCTGAACATCTACGTTCATATATTCAGTGGTGTGCCTAAACATCAAAGAGCAAAAAGAGGAGTCTTAGTAATGACACAAACGTTATAAAAACAAAATAACCGACTATGAGACCGAAAGATTGAAATATACACACGAATATACATACGAAAATATAATAAGGGTCAACTTAAATGCAACGCAGAAACATATTACAATACTGGAAATATACGCGATATCAGACGATGAACATCTTGACATAAAAGACGAATTCTTTGAAAAACTCAACGAACTAACAAAGATTGGAAGATCGAGAGAACTGATATTACTTGGCAATTTTAACAACAGAATCGGACGGAAGACTAATAATAGGACAGTCGGCCCATATGAGAGAAGAACAATATAATAATAATGGTGAAAGATTAGCCGAGATCTGTGGAAACAACGATTTAAAAATAACAAACGGATTCTATCCACATAAAGATATTCATAAATTTACCTGGATACAGAAGAGCAGAAACCTAAAATCTATAATCGATTACTTAAATTTACCTGGATACAAAAGAGCAGAAACCTAAAATCTATAATCGATTACTTTTAGGCAAAATACTGAAATTCAAATCAACGATATAAGGGTGCTCAGAGGGGTGGATCAGATCACTATTTGGAACCAAAACGATCTTTTCTTTTAAATTTAAACATGAACAGCAAAATAAAACTGACAATCAACTCAATACACTAACAGAATTAGAAGTAGATACAGTATAGATAGTTTGCTTTAAATAGTACAAAGGTTATATCAGCAAAGACTAGACGAAAAACTATCTAAGATTACCTAAAACTATAGAAGGGGAGATCGAGAAAATATACAAAAATATGATAGATAGTATCCATGAAGCAATCAGTGAAGCACTGGGCAAGAAGTAAAAAGAGACCAAAAATAAGCCAAAAACTATGATGGAATGAAAAAATTAAAAACCTGGTTAAAAAAAACAACTTTATATCGGATGGTTGAGTTCAAAAACAGAAGAAGATAAAGAGGCATATCTAGAAACTAAAAGGCAAACCCGAAAGGTCGTGACCAACGAAAAACGTGGGTTAAAAAGAAGTTGATATCAATATAGGAGAACGAAAAATGTTTGAAAGTATGGAAACTCATAATAGCAGTAAAAACTTCAAAAACTAATAAATCGAATATATAAACCATAATACCAGCACAACGCTGCGTAAAACACTATGAAAAACTCCTAACAGAACAAAGATCAGAATACATGACCATAACACTAACAGATATTCATATAGTAGGAAATAAAATCATAGTTGATACTGCGATCATTAAAAAAGCGATAATGGAATTGAAAAATGGGTCATCTCCTGGACCTGGAGGCATTGCTGTCAAATTGTTAATGTGTGGCACTAAGAACTTACTCGATATCTTTACTGGGCTGACAAATAAATATTTTAATGGTCATCCGGTGCCAGATGAGTGGAAAATAGCCTATATGTTATCGATGTATAAAAAAGGAGACAAACTAAACTGTGCCAATTATAGAGGGATATCAGTGACAAGCACATTAGCCGTCTGTATGGGAGAATTTTAAGAGACCTAATTGAAAATAAATTCAAAAACAATGAAGAAGAAGAACAGAGTGGTTTTCGTGCAGGCAGGACATGCAATGATAATATATTCTGCTAAAACAATTAATAGAAGAGAAAACAAGTACAAGTCAAGAAGTACTGTTGATGTTCATTGACTTCCATAAGGCGTATGATACAGTACTTGTAACAAAGCTATGGAAGATGCTACAAGAAATCAACATTAATCATACACTGATAAAAACCCTTAAAAATCTGTATTACAACTCAAGATTATATAATAATAATAATATTAATATATAATAATAATATATAAAATAAATATAAAAATATACATATAAAAATTGAAAAAAGATATCAAAAGAGTTATATAATAATAATATTTAAAATAAATATAAAAATATACATATAAAAATTGAAAAAAAGATATCAAAAGAGTTTTATGTTAATAAAGGATTACATCAAGGCTGCTATGTGTCCCCAACACTCTTTAAAATATATATCGCAAAAACACTGTCGAATTGAAAAAGAAAATGTCGAGGAATGGATATAAACCTGGGAGATGTGTGTCTATACACGCTTCAATATGTTGACGATTGAATTGTTATAGCCAATTTCAAAGACGACCTAGAATACATTGCGCGAAAGCTACAAGAGCAATATAGTATGTGGGGTCTAGAAATAAACTCAAAACTCAAAAAATAAAATATCTACCGATTGGAGCAGAACTCCAACATTAGCTTAGAGAACAACAAGAAGATTATCCCATGTGAGGATTATACTTACCCAGGTGTTATATTTGACAGAACTGAAACCGACAACAGAGAAATTCAAGCAAGAACAATACAAGTTAGAAGAATTATCGGACGCATAAATGGAATCCTCTGAAGTAGTGATATTAGCAAACGAAAAAAATATAATGTCTACACTTTGGTAAAAAGCAGCCTACTATACGGAGCTGAGACTTGGCAAATCACAGAATAAAATAAAAAGAAGCAGTAGAGATGGATGCAATAAGAAGGACGCATTAAAAATATCAAGGAGAAATCAAATTCAAAATGAAAAAGTGCGTAGAAAGATGGATATTGACGGAACACTACATGACGATATTAAAAGAATGCAATTGATCTGGTATGGCTATGTTTAAAGGATAGGAGACAAAAGACTTTCAAAAAGATAATGGAACCTTTCAAAAAAGATAATGGAATGGGCTCCCCAACAACGCCGTAAACGTAGAAGAAAATCTGGAAGGAGGGAATGGTGAAGAGCATGAGTGCAAGGGATCTAAGACACAGCAAGGGACAACAGACAGGAGTGGAAGCTAAGGACAACATCGGACAACGTCGCTCAGACATTTCGAAACCGATATATATTATGACGTGGCGCCTTGAGATCGCGTCATGTGCGACTATTCCGATTTGGAGTATTGTTGGGTCCTGCATCCACCCATTTGAGGGGAGAGAACGCGGACGAAACCCGCGGGCCACCCAGATAATTGTGCGAATCTTTTTGTTTTCTTTTTCGTTCTTGCATTATCGTTTTCTGAATTTCATGATACTACATTGAGACGACTGCCGCGAGATTCATGTGCGACCACCTGCTACGATGACCAATGACGACCGCGTTCGAAGAGGATGCCGCCACCGCAAAGAGTGATCAGATCGTACCATCCTAATGAACTGCCGATTTTTCTGTATGAAAAGTTCCCGTACTGTAGTGCGACATTTACAGGAGTCGAGGGGCTGACCCATACAACGTGGGAATCGAGGAGCGATCGAGAAAGAAGGCACCGTTTCTCGCAAGATTGCGAGGAGACTCCGCATCGAGGAAGGCAAGTTGGAATTCGAGGATGCGTAATCGAGCCGGGAGAGACAGTCACTTTTCGTTGGAAGGATCGATTAACCAGGAGAGGATCCTCAGGAATAGCAAGCTCTGTCAAGGATAGAGGATCGTGGCCTTCAAATCTCCCACAGAGTCAGTAAACCGCGGGCCATCTAGGGCCTGCGCCGCGGCACTAATTGATATTAAAAGAGGGGATAACGACCATCACTGTGTCGCGAGGATTCGGCGGAAGACACACTTTCCATTTCATGATGATTGTGAGTGGACGCACGAACCGAGCCACCAGCTGTCGAGAGCAACGAGGAAAGAAAGATCGAAGGAAAGAGGATCGAGAGAGAGGGTTGCTGTCTGAGAACTGCATTATTTGTAAAGTCATCAATTTCGCCCGTGGATCCGAGGAATTGCGCGAGGCTGGCTCGTAAAAATCTCGTAAGGAAGCGTTTCCCGCGATCGCGAGAATTATTACGTCACCATCGTTATTTCGCCCGGCGAGCACATGTCTCTCTCGCGATATAATTATCAAGTTATTCGCGACCTCTCTCGCCCTCACTTGCGGAAAGTCTAAATAAATGTCGTACTCGTCCTATTCATGTATGGTTGCCGCGCGTATAATAGTATCGTAAGAGTGAGAGATCATATCGTTTTGCATTGTTGTATAAAATTTCTCTGAGTAACGATTTAACGTGTCTCATGTGAGTTCGAGCACCGCCCGGCGAAAGCACCATTGTTCTGGAATATCGTTGCCGCGTGCTTTTCGGGTGAGATACTATACCATTGTTATATCCTGCTCACGTTTATAAATTTCTTTGTGTGATTCGTTGTCATTGCGAGATTCGAGATGCATCGAAATGTTACCGCATCTTGAAGAGATTGAGATAAATAAGTGTAATCATTCAGGTCGAAATTAAAGCTCTTCTCATTGTGACATATTTAATTCTTGTTATATAATTCTCTTTATTCATTCCTTCTCTCTCGCGCTCTGTTCCGCGAACCTTTCTCTCTACTATCTATACGAGCTGCCGGATTATCGCTTTACGTCCACGAATTTGGATTTATTGTATAAAATCAAGCTTGCGATTTTTTTCTTTGTATGATTGAGTGGCACGTGCTCATGCCTGGTGCCCAATTTATAGTTAAGTTACGTTTCGGGAGACCGTCCTCAGAGGCGACGGTCACAATATATAGTTTTCTTTTTATTTTATGATTACAAGTTGGTACCATTTTTTGATATCACATCTTTTATAGATAATAGAATAATATACTCGTATTATCTCATACGAGGATCATTTGATAAGTCAGGTAAAAAAGCAATAAAATTACCTATTTTTCGGAAAATTCTTTTTCACTTTTCGACGTAGTTTCTTTGAAGTTCTATACACTTAGTCCAGCGATGTTTCAATTTTTCCCTTCGAAAAGATCCCCTTCAAAAAAGTAGGAAGTCTCGAGGCCTTCAAAATACGCATCCATGATCTTCTCATCAGACGAAAATTTTTTTCCCCTGAATCAGAGGAATCTTAAGGAATAGAATTGGGAATAGAAAAAAGTCACAAGGAGCCAAATCAGGAGAATGGAATGGATGGGGCAGCAATTCGAATCTTAATTCATGCAATTTTGCCATTGTGACTATGGAGGTGTGAGCCGGAGCATTGTCATGGTGAAAGATGATTTTTTTGCGCGCCAATCTCGGCAGTTTCGTTTGCAGCTCTTCGTACAAAGATTCAGAAATGTAGAATAATATGCTCCTGTGATTGTTTGACCCTTCTGTAAGTAATCAATGACGATAATTTCTTAGGAATCCCAAAAAACAGTGGCCATTATCTTTCCGACAAAACAATCTTCACTTTCTTCGATGCACATTCACCAGGCGCTGTCTACTGCTTCGACTGCTGTTTTGACTCGGGTATATATATAGTGATGGATCCAAATCTTATCTACGGTCACGAATTGACACCAAAAATCTTGTGCATCGACAAACACTGCTGCGAAATGTCTTTTCGCATGCATTTTTAATCGATGGTCAGCGGCATCCGTCGCACAAAGCTTTTTCATTTCTAATTCTTTGTACAGAATATTATGTCCCCTATCTACTGAGATGCCTACAATCTCAGCTATGTCACACAGCTTTATTCGGCGATCTTCCATGACGATACGATGGATTTTTTCAATCATTTCTGGCGTAGTGACTTCAACTGAATGTCCGGGGCGCGCTTTATCTTTGGTTAATGTCCGGCCTCTTTTGAATTCATTAATCCAAAAATAAACGGTCTTCAACGCTGGTCCAAAGTCCCCGTGAATTTCGTCCAATTCGGCTTTAATCTGCACAGCCGTCCATTTCTTTAAATAAAATTGCTTAATCACTGCACGGAATTCGTCTTTCTCCATTTTTATGACAACTGTTGCCATGCTCACTTCCAACATCTGCCACATGTAAACTAAGCATCGTTTTTGGTTGAAACTTGGTATGAGGCAGTTTGAATAATGTTACTTCCTGGTCATATATTACACAGTTCATTCTGGCGCTATCTCGCAAAAATTTACCTGACTTATCGAACGATCTTCGTATATAAAGATTTTATATAAACAAAATCTATTTTACTGTCGTAAAGTTTCTTTTATTTCATGAGATTAGAAATTATTGCCAATTTTGATATCACACCTTTGTATTAATTAAAAATTAATTTTTTTCTGATATAGAAACTTTTTTATTAAATAATTAAAAACTTTCTGTATATGAGTGTTGAAAGGTTTTTTTATCTAATAAGATTAAGAGTCGACGGAAATTAAATTTTTAATATTAGATTTTTAGATAAATTAAAAATTGATTTATTTTCTGAAATTTGAAAATTTTTTTATAAAACAGACTTTTCATATGAAATATAAATAAATATATCATTTAAATATTCAAATAAATATTTTATAAATAATTATTTTATATTAAAATATAAATAAATATGAAAATTCTTCTATAAGAAAATTACAAATATCTGCAGATTGCAACGCAGATCGGAAGTCGAGTATGCTTAAAGGTAATTGCATCCAACAACTATTTTAATATCTAATACCTTTTCAGGCTTATTTCTTTATTGTTCATTGTATGTATTATATATATATTCATAAGGAGAACAGGTAACTGCTTAGGATATTTTGATGCGCTTTATACAGGCTGTTCTTGAGCGAAAAAAAAGACGATACGTGTCCGGCCGTTCTTGCCAATGGCCCACAATTTTGAAGAAATTGATTTTAAAAAAAATGAGTCTAGTCGACCGATATATGGGTGGGACGCTTTATATGTTTGATCGTCATTATTAAGCAGGAGCAGCGGTAGTACAGTGGGTAAGACGTTAGCTTTGTATAGATCGCGTATTCAAATCCTGTCGGCTATACTTCATTTTTTTATTAAAAATTTGTTCATATCTGTAATTATGTATATTACTGTAGATGTTGAATCGAAAAGAAATTTGATCGTTAGTGTTGGCTTGGAATATTAATTGTATATTTCAATTGAGTGGACTGTATAAATTCCTGTTGTGTGTTGATGTGTTATTCGCTCGCTTGTCTAGACTCGACTCGCTAAAGATACACATTTTTGAACTTATAATACAAAAGAACGCGTTTATGCTTCGTTTGTTCCTGCACATGACATATCGCTGGATCACTCGTTGGAGATGACCGATGTACTGTGTGTCGAATCTGTTGCAGATCTGGTGCCATCGGGTATTTCGATCTATTACTCCTCCATTCGAGATCTTCTTCGATATTGCTGATTTTTTTCGATTGATGGCAAAGCGTATTATGCCACTCCTCGCATTCTCGGCAAGAGCTGGATTTGCAGCTTGAAACAAAATGATCATTGCGAAGACAGTTAATATATAATTTTAATCGTTTAACTATCTGAATTCTATTCTCGACAGTTGAATCCAAGAATTGGTTGCAAAAATAGATTAAATATTGCCCTTGACATAAGTAATATCGCCCCGGTTGAATCATTGTCGCTAATGATGTTTTGTTTTGCGTCTTTAAATAAAACAGTTGATTTTTTTTACCGCCTTTCTCAATAGTATTCGTTCTCAACTTATACCTTCAGAGCCCTCACTTATGGATGTACTCTCTAAAATTTGGCACCGTCGTTGTAGAAACTCGATCATCATGTCCGTTGTTACCTCCTCCAATGCCTCGGCGTGTTCCTCTCAGCGTCTCCTCGTAATGTTGTCCAGATTCTTCTCGATAAGATGAACGACCAGTTCTTCCCGGATTTCGTGGGAAGGTTTATGGAATGCAAAATTCGAAGATGTTTCTGAATATGATCCACGAGTTCACGAATCTCCCCGGCAGACTCTCGATGCACTCGGGACAATTCAATAAGCACTGAACGTATCGCTTCCGGATGGCCCTCTTCTTGTCGTAGCGCTTCCTCAGCAACTCCCCAGACAATCGTGTAATTCTGATCGGAGATCTCGATTGATTCGATCACCCGAGTGCCCTGGACCTGTCAATGATTCCACTAAATATTTGATGTTTTTGCACGTTCGACAGATTACTATCGTCAATGTTTTAAATGTATCAGCGTATCGTTTCCATTCCTCAAAATTTCCGCTGAACGTTGGTAACTTGATGACCGGTAACTTGATTTGAGGCTCACGTGATATGCCGGATCCAATCGTTCCAGCATTCGATCCTGCTGCTCCAACATTCGCAACAGAGTATCGCCGTCACTGATATCGGTTGACCACTCGGATAATCGTTGCATAGCACTACTTGCTGCTCCAAAACTTGTGTCAGGGCACTTTCACTAACCTGGCCTCCGTTGCCGCTAATCAAAGCTTGAATTGGCGGTTTCAACCTTTCTAAACACTGAAACCAATGATGCCCTTGTCGCAAAATATCGATCCTCGAATTCCTCTTCTTCCATCGCGTCTTGCTATTCGTAATCTTCCTCAGACAGTGCCATCAATAGTTGTTGTGAGATCGCTTGAAATTTGTTATATGGTTCAGCCAGAGCTTGAATCCGCGATTTCTTCCTTGGAAGTGCTTCTCAAATCGTTGTTTACTCGATTTACAAAATTTCTCACCAACATTATCTTGCCCTTGATGAAGGGCAAGGTAACGTCTTCCTTTTTGTCTTCTTAATGATTCAACGCTCATCATGCTTGTTAATTGCTATCCGGCTCGAAGGACCAGAAATGTTGTTGAATCGAAAAGAAATTTGATCGTTGATGTTGGCTTGGAATATTAATTATATATTTCAATTAAGTGGACTGTATAAATTCCTGTTATAAAAATCTTGCTCTCTTGATGTGTTATTTGTTCGCTTGTCTAGACTCGACTGATTAAAAATTAAAGACACATTTTTGAACTTATAAGACGCACGGTATGTTTATTTGTTATCGATTGTTAGTTATTGTCTTTCTAATGTGTTATTATATTTTAAATCGTCAAGGTTTCGATGTTTGTTTGCACAAATAACTCGGATGATTGTTTCTTATTTCTTGGCTTTCAATACATGAATTCTATACAGAAATGTTCGAAAAAAATTATTTATTTAATTATTCTGTATTTTTGTAAATAAAATTTTTAAGTAGTATTGTAATAATTTGAAAAATCTATACAAAGAAATATTAATATCTTTATAAATTTCATTTTAATTTAATGTTATTAATTTTAATTGCTTTCTAATTGTAATAAAATTTCATAAATTTACAAATAAATAATGAAATACTCATGTATGGAATAATTACTATTACCATCATTGTTATCATCGTTATTATTCATATGAACGTATAAATAAGAATGTAAAGACCGTTAAAATGAAACGATAAGAAGTATAAAGATATTAATATTTCTTCATACAGATTTTTTAAATTATTATAATAACTACTTAAAAATTTTATTTATAAAAAAAAATATAAATATAAATAAATAAATAATTTTTTTCGAACATTTACAGTAATATAAATAATTACAGATACGAACAAATTTTTAATAAAAAAAAAAGAAATGTACGCGACAGGATGTAATAAGTAATTATCATACAGGACAATTTAAAAACGAAAATAAAGTTTGAAGTCTATATTTTAAGAGACTTTTAATGCTTATTGAGTAGAATGATTAAAAAAAGATTTTCATTGATTCATGCAAAACAAGCAATGCATCCAGAATCCAACCCGAATAGCAAACGTTCAAAGTGCCAAATAATCTCTACTATTCATCGATTGTAAATTTACGAACAAAATGAGCATTTTGTAATAAAGCAAGAAAAGTTTATTGTATAGCTCTAATATAAGTAAACTTTTACAGTAATGATTAAAAATAAACTTTTTTTTATATTACATCTGTACTCAAATCGCGTTTTTCTCGAAACTATATTTTTTAGTCGACATGACTTGTCAAAAAATATTGAACTAATCGACTTCAAACTTGATTTATATATAAAAAGCAAATCTATTTGTCGTCTGATAATTGTCCTACTACGATATCTTCATTAACTATTTTTCTAAAGCTGTTAAAATCAAAATTTTCTCGGAAAAAACGATAATTTATTTTTATAAATTTGGCCATTTTAACAATTTGCAATACTTTCTTTTTATCTAGATGATAACCATGTTCATTGTAATTAAGAATTCTTTTGATTTATTAATTTCAAGTAAATAAAACTATTGAAATCATGTTAATTAGCGACATATATATTCTTTTTTACATATATATTCTTTTTTAGTAAAATATTTAAATTGATATAACAAGATAACCAATTGATATTTGTTTGTACCAAAATTTATTTTTATTATTTAACCACAAATAAAACGTATGTAAAAGTTGATAATCATATAGAAAATAGTTTAATTATAATTAATCCACAAATATAGACACTTTTGTGTGCTCTAGATTAGAATACTTCCTTAAATATTATTGATTTAAAATATGTACAAATGTAAAATATTTAATGCACATATTAAATAATTTTTTTACTAACAATTTTTTACTTTATAATGAAATTAATAAAATACTCTATAAATATGTATATAAGTATGCATGTGTATGTATATATGGTGTATATATATATATATATATATATATTATAATGTTATATA